>RJJA01000073.1:0-188233 GCA_003724045.1 Lepidurus arcticus | reverse complement strand
CGGTGATCTTGAGACGCTCCGAACCGGCAATTATACTGCAAACAGCGCCATGGTACAGGTGGCGGTTAATGGCGGACCTGTTTACAATCTTTCGGAGCCGGTGCAAATCTACTTCCGACCTTTTCGAGCTTTTAACGCAAGTAATTCGACCTATAGCGTTGTATGCGCTTTCTGGAGTTCCGAAGTCAATAACAGCCATGGAGGCTGGTCCACCCAAGGCTGCTCATACCAAGGCAGTATGAGTGGCTTGGATTATTGCCAGTGCAACCACCTCTCAAGCTTCACGACTTTCTTTGCCTACGAAGACTACGAACCTACTAGCCATGATTCGACTCTGGACTATTTAACCAAGATTGGGTGTGGGCTGTCCCTCTTAGGCTGTATTGGTGTCATCGCTACTTACGCGTTCTTCCCAAGGTGGAGAAAACCCAAACCCGGGTATTACGGCCATCATGTAATCTTTCACCTCTCGCTAGCTTTAGCCATGCTGTTGTCCATCTTTTTGGCGGGCTTTGACCAAACCAGCGATGAAGATGTTTGTTTATTTATCGCGGCACTACTCCACTACTTGATCCTGGTCGTCTTCTTGTGGATGTTAGTGGAAGCTTATTGCCACTACTCGCTCTTCCTCAGAGTTTTGGGCTCTACGACCTCAAAATTCATGTTGAAGGCTTCCTTATTTGCTTGGGTATTACCCTTGGTACCCGTAATCTTACTGGTGGTGCTTAATAGGGAATTGTATTACTACAAAGGGGAAAAAAAGTACTGCTGGTTGAAGCCTCAGGGCTTTCACTATGCCTTACTACCGTTTGTTTCTTTGATTGGCTTGATCAACCTAGCCTTGTATATTCTCATCGTTGTCAAAAGGGGTTGTGCTAAGTCGTCCATTCAAAGTACTCAGAGCAAATCCTCCTTCAGACTTTACACTGCTATCGTAATTTTCTTCGTCACGGGGTTGTCGTGGATTTTTGGATTGCTAGCCATCGGTCGGGCACGGACCTTTTTCAGCTACCTGTTTTGCTTCTTCAATTCACTGCAAGGCTTTGTCATTTTCTTTCACTTCATCTTCCGGGGAGCAAAGGCTAAGGAAGAGTGGCAGAACTTCATCGAAGGAAAAAGTGCCCGAGACAAAGCCCGAAACAAGATTCTCGACCAAGCAAAACTTTGCAAACCATCGGCTACCAATACTTGTTGCGCCACCTCTGAGACTTCCACCTCCACGGTTCCACCTGACCGAGAGAAGGCCCACGGCAAGATTCTGGACCAAGCTAAACTTCCCAAACCATGGGCTACCCATACTTGTTGCGCCACCCATGAGACTTCCAACTCCACGGTTCACTCGCGGATCATCGGCGAGCTTAAAAACAGACAACGACAACAAAACGATTCCCAGTACGAAATTTCAAATCTCTAACGGAAACCATTCCTAACCTCTATCACATTTAAATGTGCACTCTTTCGTACAGATATCATTTTTTTTTACTCAAAAAACTTTTTTTTGGTACAAAAACTTACAAAACATGAATTCAAAAATCCAATGTTGTTTACAAAGACTTGTAGTTGTTAGTGAGTTCCTCCCCACGGAGTACCCGGCGTAATGCGAAGATTAGAATGTGCTTCCCAAAAATATCCACGACTCAGGAGTAGCAATTTGGCTGCCAAACATACACACCCAAAATATCACCATAATTAAGTTTTTTTTTAGAATCAAAATCAACTTTGTTGGACTCTCCAGTTTAATACATTTGTAAAAATATGCCTTGGAAATTCGTTAACATGCGCAAAGAACTGCGCTTTAGACAGTTAGTTAGTGGAATTTTTAACATATTAATGTTTAATAAGTATCTGTATTAACCGCAGTGCGTCTTAACCATAAGACTACATGGCAAAATAATAAAGAAATAATTCTTTACATCTTTCTAGAAGTTAATAGAACGATGATATCGTGGCAAACTTCCAGTTTCCAACGTTTAAGTGCTTCGCCATCAGTGTTACAATCAAACACGTCCAATTCCTTTACCTCGGCTTGTGCTACAAAGAAATTGTGAACATAAAATTGAATTAACTAGCATAATAACGAATAAATTAGAACCATTTATTTGAAAATTAACTAACAAAGATTAATCTAGCTTTAACGCAACTATTATCAAACTTACGATAAAGGCGGCTGATTTCCTCAACAGGAACGCTACGAGGAGGACCAGAGAATTTGGATTGATCATACACCATGGTATCGATCAAGTAACGATACGATGGACGTAACAGCGATTTGATAACTTTGGCGTACCTTTAAATAAAAAAAAATCGAAATTATAAAACTATAAGAAAACTAACGTATAAGTTGCTAATTCCTTCTCTTTACCTGACTCGATCTTCAGCATGAATCGCTACTAAAGACCCACGATCCCAAATGGCGTCAAATGTACCCAACATGTCCGGATTGCAGAGAAATAAATCACAACAATAAATTTTCAGTTGCCCATCTAAACCCTACAGTTTTTAATCAATGAATACACACAATTCATATCTAATGAATTAAATTAATTTATAAAAGAAAGAAACACAAGTAATGTAGATTAAAAAATACTATAAGCTGTCCCAGTCATAGACTGGTACAGCTAACAATAAAATAGGGGAAAACCTGATAACGCGTTACATCCGCGCCATCTAGTTTCTGACTCTCGTACTCCAAGTTCTGTTCAGCAAAAAATTCTTGAATGGCTTTTTCAACCCCGTCTACGCCAACTACTTCATACCCGCGGTCGCACAACCTAATTCAGACATTAAAAACAAACAAATCTATACGAAGACATCATTTAAGCTTATATACAATGTGTTTTACAAACGTAAACACTTATAGTTACCATTTTAGATCCACGCTTTTGCCACATAACGGCACGAAAATACGGATCTTCTCGCCGTCAGAAGCTAAATGATGGACATGACGCACCAAGAACTCATTGACTTCAGTCTTATGCCATTTGCTATTGTTTTTCGCCCATTTTGCCGCCCATTCTTCCACGTGGCCGCTGTCCGCCATCTTGTTTAGAGAACTTCCTGTCACGTGCGTTTGGGCCCCAAATTACTTTTCTCTATCAAAAATTCCTTCAACTCCAGTTGTCCAATGCTTTATCCTAGATAACGAAGAAAACATGAAATTACAATGTTTTGACTTGGTATAAATCGGTAAATTAATTAGTAAAATCGATAGACAATAACTATAAAGGAATGTAAATACGAAAAATTTATAAATTACAATAATAGTCATCTGAGTTGATTAGAACTGTATTTTTCTTTTACAACCACGACAGCCACTGCTTATCAAATGTTTCCACACTTTCCTTATCTTTCTGCCCGACATCTTCACTTTCTACATAAGCTGAGCTTCCCATATCTTTAAACTCGCCTTCTGACGGCCCTGACGCTAACTCCTCCAAACCGTACACATCGAAACTGTAGAACCGAATCGCTTTCTCGATAAGCTCCTCCTCCACCTCAATTTCTCGCAAAGACCAGCAAATCCTCTGGAGTTTGGTTAAATCCTGCCGTTTGACGTAGTCATTCGCGGTACTTAACGTACTATGAATGATTACGCCAGCACGAACTAAACATGCTGCAATTAACTGGACAGGATTTAACGGAACTATTTCAGAACTCGATTTCTGAACACTGGTCCAATCCTTAAAGGTTCCTGGGGGTTTAAAATCTCTTATACCCCCTAAACTAATATCGTTTGACTTTCCCAAAGAATTTAAAGTGAGATTATACAAAGAGGCGTAGCTTTTAGCTAGTTTGAGCCATAAATCAGGATTAAATGGATGAATTAAGACTGCTAATTTGTGGTACTTCACTTCAGACTCAAAATCCCCCTTTTCATGATGGTAAACCGCGTTTACATTGTAACTTATGGCTTGATGGTCACGTGTCTTGCACAGAAATTCCTAAACGAATGGAAAACAGGTCTTAAACAAAAAAGAAATATTGTTTTTTCTTCATTTACTAGTTTCTCGATGGCTTTAGAAGCTTCTGAATAGTTTTGGAGGTACACACTCGTCCTAGCTAATCCTTCATAAGCCTCTCGGTGGATTTTCAAGGCAGAGGGCGGGAGCATAGTAATAGCTTGGCGGTAAAGATCCGCGGCATTGGCGAATTCATTGTTGAGATAATAGTAGGAAGCTTGGCAAAGCTGGATGTGAACTCTGTTCTCTTCTGGAGCATTTTCAACCGTTTCGACCTCACGATACCACTACATGAAAAAGAAGAGTATTTAAAAAAAAATTAAAAAATATTTTTCTTCGTCTTTTTTTTGTAACTAGTTATAGTTCCAACTCTGCCAAACTTGGATTTTCACAAGACTGCAGAATAAATATAATACTGTAATTATAGGAACTGCTTATATAACTTTATTGAAATAATACTAAATGACGCTTTATGTTTAATTCAAAAGCGTTTCGCTAACGGCGTATCGCTATATGTTCATAAAAAAAACAGATAAACAATAACAATGAATAGGAATGGACTTAATATGTAGCTAGATATACATACTCGGTAATTAAGAGATTTTGGCTTCCATTCGCTGGAAAGTTTGACTGATTTTTTGGCTTCTGGAACAAAGAAATCGTCATCAACTGCGCCAATTATGCAATCAAATTCCATGAGTAAGCATAAAGGTGATTTTCGACCGATGTTTTTCTTTTTAGATTACGTTCCCAGCGCTAGATGGCGTTGAGTGCCATGTGGAAGCAGGAACTAGAAAATGCTAACGTGCCGTACTTCGAAGAAAATTAATCGCATCGTGCGACTTGCTGTAATGCATGTTATTTTTAATTTTAACTTTATGTTCTTTTTTTGTTAGGGTTTTATTATAATATCTATTAGCCATGTTTTGTAATTGTTTCACAGCTCATTTGACGAATTGTCTGTTTCACGTTTGGCATGTTACAGTTCGCGTTCCTTCCTGACCATTCGCAGGCAAAACCGCGCCACGTTTGAATTCAACTCTTAGGACTAAGCGTTCTAACCTTTTTAGCTTTAATATGGATTAAACGCTTGTAATTTTAATTTCTTGGTATTGATATTTCTTGGTCTTGGTATTTCTTGGTATTGAGTTTAAGATATTGTCTTAAACTATGATTGAGTGAGTATTTTAACTTCTATAGATAATGCTGACAAGAAAGCATTAATTGTAATTAGACAGCAGACATTCGAGTTGCGGAAGATTGGAAATCGTATCAAGAAAGATAGATATCCTAATGGGGGCTAATTATATAAAGCAGGCCCTAGGGGTTTGTCCGCTTAATCGGATTACGTTAACTTTAACAAGATTACTTTCTAATTATAAACCAACACGAAACGTAACTAGTTTTGAACTTTGTCCGTCTGTTTACGCCCTGGCGTTACTGTCACTTTGTTATGTTGACGATTCTTTAAGATTATTTAAATTCATTCATCTTGATTTCAAGAAATACCGTAACAATTAAAACGGATTTTCTTTTCCATCGATTATTGACCTATCTCAGGAAACTGAAAATACGGTTTCCTGAAACAAAACACTATAAAAAAAGTACACCCATTTTTCATTTAATAAATTATTAAAGAACTTAGTATAGGAGCAAGATTATTACATAATCGTGCTCTTATGCTATACAGTCAAAAACGATTAAGAAACTGGCGTGGGACTAAAACCAGCTGCTCAAAATTTCCTAAGTTGCCTTATCTCATTCACATTGTTGTTATCGAACCCCATAGGTGCCTATAAATTCCCCATCACTTCTGTCCTCATCGTCTTTTTGTATCGTGTTCAAGCAAAGCACCACCAAAGAAGGTACTATTACAAGAAGATTTAAAAAAAATATTCTACAACATTCTAATATTTCTTTTAAATTTTTTAAAAAATAATAAAAAGCAGAAATGAAGCTCCCAGTACTATTACTTGGGGCTCTAGTCGCCATTTTGGCGTTCAATGACGTGGCTTCGGAGTTAACCAGGTACATCCGAACTTATTTCAACCCTATTCATTATATCTAATGCAAAAACTAATCTTTACTATGATTTTCTAAAGGATTCCGTTGACCAAGATCGATTCCGTGAGGAAATCCTTAAGAAAAGTGGGAACTTCCATCGATATCGTTCGTCGCCGTTGGGGATCTGGTTCCCGTATCGTACCTGTACCTGAGCCTTTATCCAATTACATGGATGTAAGTCTACTCTCTTAAGTTTCTTCGACAAGCTTAATTTTTCTTATTTTTGTAATTTTTTTGAATTTTAGGCGCAATATTTCGGTCCTATCACGCTAGGCACGCCCCCTCAAAACTTCAGCGTGGTTTTCGACACTGGTTCAGCCAATCTGTGGGTTCCTAGCATTCACTGCCACTTAACCAACATTGCTTGCCGTAAATTTTTCCTAAAAAAATCATAATAATAAAATATAAAAATGGATTAATTTGTAATTTCCAGAGTTGCATAACAAATACGATTCTACCCTGTCGAGCACATGGGTCGAAAATGGTACCGAATTCGGTATCCAGTACGGAACTGGTTCTCTGACTGGATTCCTCTCCACTGATACTTGCGGCGTAAGATTATTTACTTATTTTTTAGCATTTAACTTTGAAAATTTTGTTTTTTTTAAATGAAAAGAAAATATTTTTGTAGGTAGGCGGATTAGATATCTCTGCTCAAACCTTTGCTGAGGCCGTCAGGTAAAAATTACATCCAACAATTTGATTTTGCAACGAAATATTCCTTTAATTTTCGTTAAAAAAAGTTTTTTTTAATTAAGTAATTAATGTTTGTCTGTAGTGAGCCTGGAATCGTATTTATCGCTGCACATTTCGATGGAATCTTAGGAATGTCCTATCCTTCCATCAGCGTTGATGGAGTTACCCCTGTTTTCAACAACATGATCGATCAAGGCCTAGTTCCGGAGAAAGTTTTCGCTTTCTATTTGAACCGGTATTTTTTATTTATTTTTAAAATTTTAAAATCCTTTTAAAATCCTTTTAAAATCCATTTTTTCTCCTTTTCATTTTCTTTTGCCGCAGCGATCCCGACAATCCTGCAGGAGGAGAAATCGTGTTTGGTGGCACTGACCCCGCCCACTACGTCGGAGAAATTACCTACGTACCCGTTTCCAGGAAAGCGTACTGGCAGTTCACCATGAACACGTACTTTTTTTTAATATTTTTTTTTCAATAATTCTTCTAATATTTTTAAATATTTAAACTTAATGCTTGAACCAAATCGTAACAAGGTTTTTTTACCTTTTTTTATTTTTCTACTTTAAAAAAATACATTTTGTAAAGTATTTTAACTTATTTATTATTTAAGCTAATTGTAAACTAATTTTGTTCCATTGGATAGAGTTACCGTTGACGGGCTTTCGACTGTACTTTGCAACGGTTGTGAAGCAATTGCCGATACCGGCACTTCCCTAATTGCTGGTCCTGCTGATGAGGTTAAAGCCATTAACGAGTTTATTGGCGGTACTCCAATTATTGCTGGCGAATATTTGGTATATTTTATAATTGCTATTATTTTACGAGTGTTTTTTTTTAACTCTTTAATGTTTCTTCTAATGAACGGAAATGGATTTTTTTAGGTTGATTGCTCGTTGATCCCCACGTTGCCCAACATCACTTTTAATTTTGGTGGAAGGGACTTTGTGCTCACTGGCAAGGATTACGTCATCGATATGGTAAACTTATTGTTGTTTAATAATCAGTAGTCTGAGAGATCCGACAATTTGTATTTTATTCCATTTTTATTTTTTTATGAAGACGACCGATGGTGGTGTACCTGAGTGCATTTCTGGATTCGTGGGCATCGATATCCCGCCCCCTGCTGGTCCTCTCTGGATTTTGGGTGACGTCTTTATTGGAGGCTTCTACTCCGTATTTGATATGGCAGAAGATCGAATTGGTTTCGCCACTTCCGCCTAAGCTAACTTATTATGCCTTATACGTAGACGCGGGCAGAAATACAGACATTTCTTGGGGTTTTAGGTTGCTGCAACCTAGTTTTTCTTGCCCAAAGTGTGAGCGAATACATAAACATAACCCCTTTTGCTTTCTTTCCCTTATTTTTCTATTATTTCTCATTTTTGCGATATTCCTACAGTAATAATAGACCTATCAGTTTATGTAACTTCGGTTTGTTTTGCATTGCAGTTCTATTGGCGACCGCTAGATGGCCCCAGGAGTACTTTTTTTTTTCCAAACAGCAAAACAAGTTTATTACAGTGCTTTGGCAAAGTTCACGTGGCTTGAGTTGTGAGCTCGTAAGCCGCTCAAAGAAATCCCTTTTCTCTTATATAAACCCCCAGTGAAGAGGGATGCTTCGGAAGGATGTGGGCAAAGTGCCAGAAACTGCCAACGGTTCAGCAGCGCCAGAGAATACGTATTTTGTGTGCGTTTCTCGGCTGCTCTATTCCTTCCCTCCCCCCCCCCCTTTCCAAGCAAATCCAGTACCTGCAAATGGAACTGGAACTCGCCCAATAAACTTCATCTCCTAATGCACCTGATCAATAGTCTTCCTCCCGGAGCGAACCAGAAACATCAGAAAAGCTCACAAGAGACAAACAAAAAACAAACAAACAAAATTAAGATCAAAGTTGAGTCTCTCTCCCTCACGTTATACTTCTCTCGACACAAGGACACCAGGCCCCGACAGAAGGACGCCGGGCCCGACATAAGGACGCCAGGCCCCGACAGAAGGACGCTGGGCCCGACAGAAGGACGCTGGGTCCGACAGAAGGACGCTGGGTCCGACAGAAGGACGCCGGGCCCCGACAGAAGGACGCCGGGCCCGACAGAAGGACGCCAAGTCCGTGATCTTTTATGGGACCAATAGAATTTCCAGCTTAAAAGTTTCTGCTCATTGGGTAAGCGCCCCACGAGATTAGAAAGTGCTTCACAAGATTTGGTTAGGTTAGGTTAAGCGTCCTTCTGTCGGGGTCTGGTGTCCTTGTGACGTATTTTTTAATACGGCTTAAGAAGTTTCTAATCTCGTTGTTAGTCAAATGAGCAGAGCCTTTTAAACTTAAAATTCTACTGGTTTCTTACCAGATTACGGACGTGTACGGACGTGGCGTCCTTCTGTTGGGGTTCGCGTCCTTGTGTCGGGTACACGGAGTCCTTTTGTCGATTCGTCCGTGTGTTTACTTCCCGGGCAAAGGGCACTTTCGTAAGGAAATCGAGGGAAATGCACTGGGAAAAGTACTTCCCCCCTATTTCTCTTTTTTCCGTCTGTTTCGTTTCCGTTATTTCTATCTTCACGGTCCCCGTCCTTGGGAACCCAGTAAACCCAGTAATCTTATTACTGTGTCGCTACCGAAACGATCCAACGTGACTTCTCCATAGTTATACTCCATAGTCTGCTGTACTAGGCAGACATAGCGCAGTAATCTTACAGTATGTAAATTACCTAAATTTCTTCGCAGACTATGCGTTAACGTTATTTAGTTCCAGCTGTGAAAAGTTTCTATCTACTTCGGTCGCTTCGACGCAGGCGCGGCGTGGTGTGTAGCACGTTCTGGCCCCGCGGCCAAAAGTTTCGCCGTGCAACAGAAATAAAACGGTGGCTCGGCCAACCAGTCTGCGGCCGACGCTCGACTCGCGTAGGACGCTCGTTACTGTGGGACTTTCTTTTTTTTAACAAAAAAAGAAAAATCTTCGACGCCACCAAAATTCCGTTCTATGTAATATAGAGAGTGCTAGTGTTCTTTGGTTGTGAACGCCAACTCGGAGCCCGCCCACGGATTATTTCTAACTACCATTATTGCCACTTCCATTTCATCATTTCTTTCCCGGTGAGTTTGAGCTCCAATGTCTCCTATTACTGCCTCTTTCAGTTTCTATTTTAAATCTGCGGTTCTTTGCTTTTACAAAGAGTCTTACCAAGCTTGCGGAAATAAACCTTAGTAATTCAGAAGTATTTCTGCAGACAGAAATATTTCTTCCTCGCAGAAATATCACTGCAGATTTTTTTAAAAAAATTTGCAATCCAACGTTAACCTTCTTTCCTAAAAGAGGCGCTTCCAAAGCTATGCGCTGCTGCCCATGCCCATGGAGCGCTCTCTCTCCCAACACATCGGTGTGCCAGTTGTGTTGTGTCCACTTATAGCCTGGCAGCACAAATTTTGGGGGCCCCAACCGTATCTCTCTGTGCTCCCCCGTTCAGACATTCCCTGTCCCAGCCCCATTGCTGCCTTTCGTCATTTGGCACCTCATCTTCTATAGGTTCCTCCTCCCCGAAGTCCGGTTTTCCACCTGAGCCGTTCTGATTCTTTTCTACACTTTCTTCTGAAGCAAAGAAACTTTCTTACATTTCTGCAGAAAATTGCCCCGAAATGTTTTGTTCCCTTTTAAAGGAAGAAATTTTGACAAAATTTACAAGTGTTTCGCTGTTGCGAAATGGAACCAGAAACACGGTGGTGGGTTGGACTCTTAAAGAGGAGGAATTTTATGAAAAGACAGTGCACCAAGGGGGGGAGGGGGAAACGGGTCTGCTCGGATAGTTTTGGTGAGCTTTCGTCCTCGGTTTATATTGGGAACCCAGCCCAAGAAGCTTGTCTACGTTCGTTTCTGCTTCAACTTTTGCCTTCTTCTTCGACTGGCTTCTGCTGCCTTTGCTTGGGGCCATGCAGCACGGGCACGGCTTGATTGAAACATGCTATTTCAGCACTTGACAAATTTATCTTGCGCTTCTCCCCAAATTCAGGAAAAATCTTAACATTTTCCGTAAATTATAAAGGTAGTTTTTTAATCTCTATAAATAGCTTGAAAACTACCTCCGCCTAGTTTCATTTCTTATCCAACTAGTCATATTTTTTAGACTAAATATCTGCAGGTAGTAATGATGATCCATTGCTGCAGCAATAGCACAGAACGCAGAATGTTGCAGAAAGAATATCCTTAATATAATGAAGATAATATTACTCTGAAATGGCCGAAGTAATGCTGTCAAACATAGCAGAACGATTTATTACTGCGGACCATTACTGCAGCAGTTCGATAATAGTAAAAACGACTGCCAAGTTATAGCGCAAAAGTACAAAGTCGACAATTTCTGAAGTAATGTTGTAAGAAGTGGAGAATTACTGATCCTACGAAGTAATTTGGTAGACATTATTTGATAAAGACATTACTGCGAAAGTATTATTGCAGAAATAACTTTCGAAAAATTAAGGCCAAAGGTACAGAAATAATGTCGGTACAAGGCGAAGTTTTTATTACTGCTGCGAAGTAATATTGCAGAATTAATTTTTCAGAAATTCTTTCAAAGTAATATTACTAAGAATTCAGGAATTTAAGACGATATCTACATTTTATTTCTTAAAATCTCAGTTTGGACGTCGAAGATCGATGCTGGAATTAAGTTTTCAAGTATTACTGCACAGTAATATGCTAGAAATTGGCAGATAGCAGTATTGCTTCAAAGTTACTAGCCCACAAACTGATAGCTTCACGTAATACCATAGATCCCAGCCTGAAATAATGTAAAAAGAGAAAAAATCCAAAGTAATATCACTGCGAAAAGGTAACTCCCCCGAATTTGGCAGACTTAAGACAGCAAACTGCAGTAAGATAGAAGAATTCAACATTACTGTGTACAATTTTACTCGTATGGCCCTCTCCTGGGTTTGTTTTAAGTAAAGCCAAAGCCTGTTATGTTTTGTTACTACGTCAACGTTTTTTGTTCTTCTCCCGTAGAAATAACTCAAGGTCTTTGTTATTTCTTTCCAGGAATTTTAACCAGCCATCGGAACGGAAGTTATCTAAGATTGTTTTCCATCCCTCTTAGGAAAATGATATAACTTGGGGCGTTTCGTTTCGGTTTAAGGATGTGATTCTAATTTCATTGCTGCGGCAGAAATATACATTTCTTCAAAGCCCCGAAGCCCTATAACATGATGGCTTAAAACTCTTTCCGCCGTCATCGCCAAACAAAGGAGAAAAAAAACTCGTTGGATGGATTACTGGCGTCCGGCTTGAGGACCCTCTACCCCCCTCTTCTTTTTTTGTATCTCTTCGTTTTATTGCTGCAGTCGCCAAGATGCAGGCACACTCGGCCACACCCATGGCTTCCACCACCTCCGCCACCACGCCCGCCGCCCCCACCTCCCCTACAATGTCTGTGGCCACCATAGGCAACCGCCAAGTTAACGGCGGCAGATTTGATTTCGACGACGGAGGAACTTACTGCGGAGGCTGGGAAGACGGGAAAGCGCACGGCCACGGAGTTTGCACCGGTCCCAAAGGCCAAGGGGAATATTCTGGATCCTGGCATTTCGGCTTTGAAGTATCGGGAGTCTATACCTGGCCCAGGTAATTTTTTCTTTTTATTCTTCTTAGTCTCTTTTTTCTCTATTTTAATCGAAGCAATGTGTCCAACCCTTTTCATCTTTTTTAAAAAAAATCTTTTGAAGTTGGGACTTGAATTTCTTCACCTTAGTTAACTTTGGTAGCAGAAATTTCGATCCCTTTTTAGTGTCTATTGAAGTTGTGGTAATTTTGGGAATTTGGAACTCGGGAGTTTGGGAACAGTTGCGAACGAGTCCGCTTATCAGTGGCGGAGTTTATTGATTAGGTTGCTTGCGAAAACGCGGGAGGGCGGAAGGAATGCAGAACTGGGGAATACGTTACAGAAAAGGAGGAGGAGGAGCAAAGGGGGTGGTTTGAGGTTTGTTGATGAATTAGTCCTATTTAACTGACCTTCTGGTGGGATCGGTTACTGGCTTTGAGCTTGCGACAGTTGGGTTGGACGTTTGGCCGCGTGTCGTATATGCACCGGACCGGACTTTAGAGCGACGATAAGGGATAGCGAAAGAGAGAGAGAGGAAGGGAGGGAAAGAGACAGAGAGCTTTCTATATTTAGGGACCAGCCACCAGGCGTTCGACGTTTAGCTCGCACCAGCATACTTTAGGTCCTACGCGTAACGTTAATCTATCTTGCCCTCCGTTTTTTATTGGGTAGGATACGAGACCCAGAGCTTATTCCTGCCCTTGAATGCACTTCTTGCGTGGAGATTTTTCTCGTAGTAATACTGCTTCATTCTGTGCGTGTTTCGGTGTTATGAGCTGGAAGTCTGAAACCTTGGGCTTGCAGTGCAGTAATAATTTTGGAAATAATGTCGGTAGAAATAGTTATTGTTATTGCAAATACTTATCGCATATTTAAACCAGATGAAACTAGATAATTTGGCGAGTAATGAGGTATACTCTTTAGGGGAGAAATAGCTGAAGGAAGAAATCATAAGTTAGTGCTGCAGTAATATTTTTGAAATATGGCTGAAATACTTCTTCCAATGTCCTATCTGGCAGTCGAATAGTTCGCGGGTATGACTTAAAAGTAATTTAAGCTCGCGGAACTAGTTTCCGCAGAAATAATTACTGCAGCCATTACGAAGAAATATTTCTGCAGCATTGGGAAGATAATTGGCAGATTTGTAGGACATTGTCTTGACATGTTTGGTTAATAATTGGGCAAACTGAGGAGGGACAAGAGATACTTTGTCGGGAAGAAATACATATTTAGTTGCTGCAGCAATATTTTTTTTACCAAAATCTTATTTCTGCCAGTTATTTAGCTCCTGGGTATGGCTATGAAGTATTTTCCGCTCCCAGGAATATTTTTTTCAGAAATTCCGCAGCAATATTTCTGCAGATTCTTGTATAACTATCTTCCTTTTATATATTTTCGAAATTTTCTGCAGACTTTACATGCTATTTGCAGAAATAGTATGTCGATTTCTTGCAAGAAATATTACTGCTGCTCGGGAAGTATTTTTTTACAGGTATAACCATAATGCGCTATTCCTTTCAATTTTAACCGAAGAGAAATGTTTTTTTTGTTTAGAAAATTAACTTCTAACTTCTGCGGCTTTTCTGCAGGAATCGTTAAAATCGCGTGTCTCTTTCTGGTTTCGTTCCGCGACTTTCGGGGAAATTACTGTCAAATGGGGGGATTCTGACCTATAAGTCTTATTGCTTTCTGCACGCCAGAAATGACAAGAAATAGTTCGTAAATTTGTTTTAATTTTTGGGGGGAATATTATAGTGGAAGCACCTATGAGGGGCATTGGCAAAATGGGAAACGTCACGGATTGGGATTGGAAATTCGCGGTCGATGGCTTTACCGAGGAGAATGGACCCAAGGCTTTAAAGGACGCTACGGCGTTCGACAATCCACCACTTCCACCGCCAAATATGAAGGGACTTGGGCCAATGGACTGCAGGATGGTTACGGCTCGGAAACTTACGCAGACGGAGGTAAGATTTTTATGTATTTATTATTTTTTGGGGGACCTTTAGTGAGTACCTCGTGTGGTAGTAATTTTCTAAGAAATACGCCGAGATAAAAAGGAATCATTTGTCCTTTGAAATTCCAAATGTCAAGTTTGAAATGGAAGAGCCCTTTAAAGGTCACATCAACCCATTGCTCTTTTGAGAGACTTTCGAGAGCAGACAAATATAAAAGATTAAGCAACGTCGTGACGTCACGAAATGACGTATTGTGCTTCCCTCTCGCCTCTGGAAATTGGTTGACAAACAGAGCTTCGGTATTGCGGTACTCAATTCTCCAGGCCGGAATATTCTTAGTTTATAGCAGTAATATGACTGCATTCACGATATTTTACGTTTTATTTTATCTCTGCAGAAATTGTAACAGAGATGTCACTGGTCGATATCTTTAATAGGGTTAAAAGTTCCGTTAAAGATATTTTCCCAAATATATAACATCCATAAAACACTGAATTTACGGCACTTTTACATTTTAGCGCTATTTTAATATGAATAATAAATTAATATGATTCATTTATTAACGATTGCAGTACATTTTCGTGACTTTAGAGCGTTATGTTGCGATTGGGTAGGTTAAGCCTGTAGTTAGGATTTGAATAGCTCGCATTCCAGGAAGGCGTGTCTTAGTTTGGGCGCGGCGAAACACAACCTATCCCGTCCTGGTATAATAACTACAGTCTTTGTCCACTTTTATAAACTCAGCCCAGGAATGAAAATTTCATTATCTGGGTGTATATCTCATTCTTTTATCTATACAAGTAGTGAAGCCATACGACCCTCGTATAAACTTATGGACCCTTCCATAGCCATCATATCTTCTTTGCTTTCGATTTTCTATTGCTTTTTTTTCCATACAATGCCAACCAAAGGGGGGTGACGGCGTCCTCAAACGCCTCTAAAGAACCTCATAAAACTACTTATTTTCTTTACTATTTACCCTTTTCTATTCTTTACAGTTACACGCGCTTATAATCGCTGTCTTCGTAATTGCGATTACAAACTTGGTCCTAAAGATAACGATATCGAAATAAAGATCTCGATATCTAAGCCCATTTCCAGTCAATTAATGTATTCAAATCGATTTTCACATTTCTCTCCTTTCCCAACTTTTTAAGGGTGTGGTCACCCTTTTTGGGATTGTCCCTATGGCACATTAATGCTTATTACTGATCTAAAGTTCTCAATAAATTTTATTATCCTATAAAAACTCCCTAGAAAAGTAATAGGAATTTAATAATAGATGTTTGCCGCGAATTACCATTGTACGCTAGTGGTAGTACTAATAACCTTAGGGGCGTGGCCTAAGAACGTTAATAGTGCCCTTTGACGTTAAAAAGCGGGATAAGCGCTTCAATAGCCAAATAGACCAGAGCAGAAAGAAAGATATGACTAGATCTGTCAATTTCTTGATCTCCTAGCCAACTCGAGCTCAATTGTTGGTATTCCATCACCATGGCAACCCAACAACAGACCTCCTGCTTTGCGTCCAGCTTATATTGTATTAATCTATCTAAATAATACATGTATAATTCTTTTCGCAGGAAGAAATTCAAAGATATATTTCTCATTTCTTCCCCATTAATAATAAACGACGCCTTTTATTTACTTTTAGGGTACTCCTTTTCCTATGACAAAACAATCAAATACAATACTTGTTATTTCTTCTTCACATTTCTTTAAGAAAGCGGAGGGTAAAAATGCTTTAGGCGGTACTTCGTGCAGAAATATCATAGGATATAAGCATGACACAACATATTAATACCAGGAAGTTAATTAATACTGTACTGTGTGCTTGTAATCAGCAATTTATATGAGCTATGTGTATCGTGGTCTAACTCGCTATTTCTTCTCCCCGAAGAAATAAAGACGGGAAAACATGGGAAAATCGATAAGCTCACCGCAGTAATGTACAACTGGCCGACGCCTCTATAGAGACCCTAAGGGTCTTCATACACACAAAAAAACCAAGACCCATATTGACCCTTTAGACACTTTATCCACACAATTACTGCCAACCGAAGAACTTGGTAACATATGTAAGTTCTACCCTACCAGACCCTCAGTTTTAGGGGCCTATGATAGCCATGTTGGGTTCAGAATGCTTGACTTTTGGCCGCTTGCAGTAGTGCGGGAGTAATAGGGAGCAGGCATAAAGACAGTCAAGGCACTAATAGAAGCAATATTTCACACACGGAGTGAAACATTAGCAAGTTATTTCTGCCGTCAAAGACTCAATTTTTTGGCCAAGTATCTTGCTAAATGACTGCAGTAATACCTTATTTGTGCCGCATGTTGGGAGTCGGCTCTTTTCGAGAAGTTTACGTATTTTCTTGGGCAGTCACAGGTCACATAAATCATTCTATACAATAGAGCCCCCGCCCCTGTCATCAACCCTCGTTATTTCTTTATGAATGCAAAACTCCTCCCATGTGGGTTTGTCTAGAAAAGTCTAGGAAAGTTTTGGAATCAGTGAAGCATTGCTAAGGGGTAGTTTTATTTTTCTAGTTTTTAAAGGAAGGAGAGATAAATGTTCGATTCACTGCGCTGGGTTATGGCAGGTCGGAATGGGAGCTGTTATATCTGATTACTTCCCAAAGCTGCAGAAGTGAGTTATCATACAAGTGACAAGTTTGCACCCTCACGGCAGATTCCCTAGATAAAAGGAGCTTGAGGGACGTCGTCAGGACGATAAATTGACGTCACTAAAACGTTTTGCTAGCATTTATTACTTAATAGTTTAGCAATTTCAGAGCTGCCGAAGTCGTGCAGAAATACAGAAATTAATACTGAATATCTATTTAGACAAAGACATACTACGCGTGGAGCCAATCAGGTTTATAACCCCTAATAATGCCGAAAATAACTGAAGTAATATGGGATATTACTGCGCATTACTATGCATTTCTGCGTATTGTGCAGAAATACAGGAATTAATCCTGAATATCTCCTTAGACAAAGATAAACTAAACTTTTGGAGCAAAGCAGGCTTACAACCCACAAATAACTCACCTAGCTTAAGTAATACGGGATATTACTGCACATTACTGTCTATGCCTTTATACAGACTTATTCCTTTCATGCATTTCTTTCTAGGACGTTTTTTTAATATCTTTAGAATTAAATGAAATGTCCTCCGAATGAACTTAGAAAGGCCTATATGGGGTGTTAAAACGCGTATTACTCTCTATTTCTGCAGATTTTTGTAGGTTTCTTTCGTTCCTACGTCTCTTACTCATATTTCTTACTTCATAAGGATTAATAAAATAAGGGGTTAAAGAGGGGTAAGGAAAGTACCAGCAAAGTGAGCTTTCCCATGCCTCAGTTTAGTTTTGCAGCAATCTCTAGGATTTCTTAATATTTCTGAGGCAGACATTGCTGCATATCAGCCGATTTTCTTCCAAAGCTTTTTTGCGTCGTAGTTCTTTGACTTTTAACTAGTCATGTTAAACTGAGTTAGAAATGAGTTACGTTAGGCTAAGAAGGCCCTCCCTATTTCTGAACATTTCTACGGTAGAAATCTCTCTCATTCCTGTACAGGTACTTATCAAGGCCAATGGCTGCGGGGGATGCGGCACGGTTACGGGGTGCGGGGCAGTGCTCCGTTCGGTATGGCTTCGCACTACAAACCCAAATCGTCCCTCCGGGCATCTCTGTCATCCCTGCGAAGTGATCCTCCAGGCGTGGCTGCCGATCCTGCTGCAGAACGGGATAAACGTCTCGATGACGGTCGCGGAGGGTTTGTTTTAAAAGCCAAGAGCGATGAAGCTCCCGTTCGCAGACGATCGTTCTCGGAACGTTCGTCCAACATTAAGAAATCCATTCTGCAAGTAAGTCAGCCATCTCTCTCTCCTTCGAACGATTCTACGTCTGATTCCCTAACCACGATCTCTCTTTTCTCTCTCTCAAAAGGGACTTAAATTGAAGAAACAACACAGTACTGGCGAACTAGAAAAAAGAGGCACGTCAGCGTCCATTCGTTCCACTGGCAGCTCCGCCTCCTGGATGTCCACCGAATCATCCCAATCAGGATTCACTGGCAACGGCTCTCACCACACTGATTCCAACGCTTCTTTTGTTGTAGAGGTACCAGGACGATCTCCAATATTTTTATTTATTTTTTCAAGTGCTTTCCAAGTCACACGACGAAATTGTTTCTGTTAGGATGATCAATTGGATGCTAGTGTGACGGAAACGTATATGGGCGAATGGAAGAATGACAAAAGGGCGGGGTTTGGTACCAGCGAGCGATCGGATGGTCTCAAGTACGAAGGAGAGTGGTTCAACAACAAGAAATACGGCTATGGCGTCACCACTTTCAAAGTATAAATCTCAAACTCTCTTGCCCAAAATTACAAAAAAAGGAAAGAAATAAAAAAAACTTATACACTGTGGATTTTACTGCTCGTGTGTCATCAGGATGGTACGAAAGAGGAAGGGAAATACAAAAACAACGTCCTCATCACTTCCCAGAAGAAAAAACATTTGTTTTTAATCCGCTCAGCCAAATTCCGGGAGCGTATTGATGCGGCAGTCAGTGCAGCACAGCGAGCCGCTAAAATTGCTCTGCAGAAAGCCGATATTGCCATCTCCAGGTACGTAGACGTATGCCACAGTAATATGGCTGTCAGGGAAGGCAGAGTTCCGAGGTAGACCAAATTGAAGATCGCAATCCAAGTTGGCGGAGTTTTTTGTTAAATGACTGCAGAATGTGGCTACACGCATTGAGTCACGCTTTCCTAACTTCGCAGAACGGCAACAGCACGAGGCAAAGCAGAACAAGCTGACGTAGCGTCGTTACACTCCCGCGAGGACTCGGACATCGCTCGTCTCATTGCCAAACAACTGGCTCCCGACTTCCATCAACCAGGCAAGTGTCTCAATGAACGTCCTGAAGTGTCATGAACAACCTTCCGAATCCTAGGTACCGACGCCCTGAAAGCTCAACTGGCCGCTCGAGGCGGTTTGGCCGACTTTTCCCGCCTGAACCTCCCTCTCGCCAAAGCGAAAGAAGAGCCGCCTTCACCCCACAACCGTTCCAAATCACTGTACGTTCAGCGATCCCACGACTTGGAGTCGGCGCTCTCTGCCGAGCCCACGACGGCCGAGAACGTTCTCGGCGAGACCTTGCGCGTCAACGAGACCTCCCTGAACCGCCGACCCAGTGTCGCTTTGGGCGGCGTCCGGAGTCCCAACGTCGCTACCGACACGGCCAACGGTCGTCCGGCCCACATCAACTACAACAACACAACCAATTCCAATTCGGCGTATCCGTACAACAGTACGCCCAAGACTGACCTCCCCAACAATGCAATGCACGCGGCGAAACGACCCTCCATTAACCCTATGTACGACTCGAGAGACGACGCGGATCACATGAGGATGGTGAGTCGACTCTTTAGGTTTCAATAGGTGAGATCTTCTTTATTAACCTCGTTACGCCATTGGTCCGCAGCAGGATTCGTTGCCGGGCAGCTCGTCGAGTTCGGTGGCCTCGACGCTGGAACGCGGCCGCTCGTCGCTACGTCGAGGACCCACCATTTCTTTCCGGGACAACCAACCTCAATCCCAACCTCATAACCACCCCGCTGTCAACTTCCAGCAGGCCATGAACGATCACTTTGATCATTACAAGCGACCGCCCAGTCGCGATCGGAGTCGGGACTCGTCAGTGGACCGCTTTAGCCGTTCCTCGCGACAGAGCTTGGCACGACAGGTAGGTCCGAGTATGGGGCAATCGCCCACGCCAATGAGTCACCGCGAGCCTTCGCTCTCCCGAGGACAGAGTCCGGCCCCTGGCTTTACCGCGCAACAGCAACAGCAGCGATCGGCCTCCCGTCAGCGCACCCCGTTTCACTTGAACCCTTCCAACATGCCGGCGCGCACGCCCGACTCGGGTTTGTCGGAGTCGTTGGACAACAGCGAAGAGTCGCCCTCGTCGACGGGTGGGATGGAATTCGGCGGAGGCCATCGGAGAACCATGTCCAAAGTACAACTCTACTCAATCAAAACACAGACTCTCTTACGAATGGTTTAGGATTTGTCCAGTCCGGGTAACGGTTCCATCCCAGGCATGTTCCAAATGGGTGGCATGGCCTCGAACCCCGTCGAAGAGATGTTGCTCCGCCAGCGCCTGGGGCAGGAGATACACCCTACTGCCAATATGCCTAAGCGGACCGAGTCGCTGTACTTGAGTCCTGCTAAACGCCAAGCAGCCAAGGTAAGACGGGGGACTTGGAGGAAGGTTTGGGGTTCCATGGGGTCAAAATATTGTGCATGGTGTATAATTAACCAAAATAACTTGGCAAGGACTGCTAGGCAAAGAATAGGACTTCTACTGTCTTGCGTCCTGAGGGAGCTGGTTGACGGTCACAAGCTTTTTATATATTTAGCTCAGTTAGATCTGTTCCGTTGGCCTGGCCTCGTTTAGTCAGACACCTCCCGCATTTACTGAACGAAGGTTTGGCTTGAAGCACTTTTTCCTTTCTGCGAATCGTCTTCCCAGTGTGTTGATAAGGACTTTCTTTTGGGTAAGGGAAACAAGAACGAACCAGAAAATGGTGTAAATTGGTGAAAAAGTTCGGTAAACTTAAAAAAGATTCAAAGATGGACTGGAACGCGTGGGAGGACGAGGAGGAAGAGCCATCGTACGCTACGATGGAAATGCTGGCAAGGAGGTCTTCCTGTAGTGTGCTACCCGACCCCCCTCCAGCAATGGTATATACCTTTAGTATTTATTTTTAAACATTCCTTAAAGTCCCTAACTCAGTATTTGATTTTCAAAACGCACCACAGATGGCGTTATCTTGCAATTTCTTTTCAAAACAAGCCAACGGTTACTAGCAATAGAAAATCCTATCAATTCGTTACTAGGAAAGTCCTAGAACAAGCATTTCATTGTAAGCCGAACAATGAAAGTGATCTTTACCCTTTTCATGGTTTCAAAGTTTTTCCAAATGCCCAGTTTTCATTGTTGTTAGAAGTTTCCGTATAGATATATGGGATTTTAGTATCGACGTCTACGGGGATGAGTTATTAATCTACTGTGTTTTCTTGTATGTACCACCAGGCGGCACCAGCTCCCCCGCCGGTCCGCAAGAAAAGCTTACCCGACAGCCAGGCAGCCGCCGCAGCAGCCGCTGCCGCTGCCGCTTTACTGTCACGAGAGGAAGCTTCGGTCCTTAGTTCGCAGCGAAGAGAAGAAATCCGCCGCTACATGGAAGAGCAAGAACGCTACCGAGCGAATCCGCTCTTATACCTCTTTAACCCTCACGTGAAAGTAAATTTCCATTCAAATAAAACCAAACCAAATCTGTTTTCCCCAATCAAAAATTCACTTAATATTTCTGCTTGTGTTTTTCTAGGCATGGTTAGTGCGGAAACAGTTCACGATAGTCATATTGCTGCTAAACCTATCATTAGCCTACATGTTCTTCAAGCTGTTGACATAACAGTGACTTTAGTATTAGCTCGACACCAACCAGTTTTATTTTCCCTCGAATTTTGAAAGAGTGAGGATGCGAAACTACGATAACTTCCTCGTTCCTGCAAGAAATCCCAGCTGAAAGTTTTTTGGGTTCCCCTTTGGTGGAGAAAATTCTCTCCTTTCCCATTGATTGAAAGAAAGAAAAAAAAGACATTGTGGTCATCCGTGTTGGCCGTTAAATTTGTGGCGATTATTTTCAAATTTGGGGAAGAAGAGAGAACCCCCCCCCCCCAGAAGGGAAACTTTTTGGATGTCAAGAAGAAATCGAAATTTGAATGTGTGGACACAGCAACCGGAAGAGTGTGAAAAGACTACAGTGGTATGTGCCTTTCCCTCTCCATTTTCCAAAGTTGGTTTGCAAAAAAAACAGATTGATTCAGTTTGAATTATCCCGCCAAAGAAAAGGATGTAAGAACGAATTGGAGCGCCTGGCTTTTTCTTCGTCTCGTGTGGCATCGTCCAATCACTATTTCTCTTTGAAAGATTTAAAAGAAAACCAACAAAAAAAGAACAGCTTGCCCCTCCCTTTCTTCCCTCCCTTTTCCTTTCAGCGTTCAACTGATTTTTAGGATCGTTATTTATTGCGTTTTCTCTGCGCCCCCGTTGCTGTAAATGAACCTTTTGTTGCTGTTTTTTCTGTAATTTTTATTTGTTATTGGCAAAAAGGTTTCCATTTACACCGCGTTTTTTCCCCTTTTACTCGTCCAAAACAAGCAGTTTGCCTTCGTAGTCTGGCCTTTCCTACCCAGCAGTTAATAAAAGGTATACTTTATAGTCTGGAGTTGTTTGCTTTCAACTTTAAAATCAATAAAATTTAATAAAAACAGAGGAGTCAAGGACAATACACTATACAAATTCCCGGTGTTCAAAGCACACAACAAAATAGATCAATTAAGATAAGTTAAGCGTTTCACGTACCTTTATTTGGAAATATCACTGCTTGTTTACAACGTTTGGCTGTTGCTTCACCAACTCGACTGAATGGACTGGACGACGGAATTATTGCCGCGTCACCCTTGAAGTTGGCGCCAAGCCTGAACCGAACCGGCCAGACCAATGCCACACACGCGAACCGAAGCTCCAGTCCGCGGCTTGTGGACTTGGCATTGGTTCAGCAATTAATACTTTCTTAAGTTCGTATTATAAATACTATATAATATGTATGTTTTACATAAGAAATTATATGTTGTTCTATAGTTTGGACGCGAGTATAAGCTTTATTTTTGTATCTTTATGGCATTTTGGAGGTGGAAAGAAGATAATGAAACCATTTTCTGCCTTGTATGGGCCATCTGGTAGCGGAATTGGAAGCTTTCCGTTTTATTAATAGCTTAAAAATTAGACGCAATGGCACGCAAGGTTAAAAGGTGTTGGTAAACAAACACGCAACATCGCATTTGTGATTTTTAAGTCCAAGTGTCTCCTTTATACGTATCGTAACTTATTTCTGAGGTTGTCTCGTCTTTTAACTTACTATTTAAGCCAAAATGTTGTATGTATTCCTGGTTGACACTGGGACGATGCTCAAATTCGATATGAGCATTGCTTTGGAAAGGTAAAATTCTAAAAATCCTTAAACCCTCTTAAAGTTAGTAGTTAACCCTAATTAACCCCTTTCTTTATTAGTGTATCGCACATGAAAGATGCCATAGCGAAACTATGCAAGATTCCCCCCGAGAAGCAAGTTTTACTCATCAGTGGAGGTCAAAGTCTTAATCTCGCTGACAAAGTGTGTAATTATTCCACTGGAACTGATACCAATCCCATCTTCTTATTCAGCAAAACGACTATCGAAAACGTCATTCCCCCTTCTGCAAGCGTTGACTATGGTTCTGGTAAAAAAAAACCTCTCTCTAGCTAAACTAATGAATTATTTATGTTTATTCTTTGTTTCTAGCAAACGACATGAAAGAATTGGTTGATGCCTGTCTAGCTCTAAAGGATACGACGTACAACACCGTTGTAGAACGGGCTAAGATCGCTCAACAACTCTACGAAGTCGCCCAGCAACAAACTGCAGCTTGCGAACTCTTAGTCCATGATCAACACCTCCAACAACAAGGTTTATACGCCCATTTCACCTTAATAAACTCCTAATTTACCTTCTTAACCTTCCTTTGCATGGTTAATAGGTTGGGCTGCTGTTGTAGCGAACTTGGAAGACACCGTTTTAGGTTTTAAGGAGAAAGCAGACATGTTTGAACGCAGTTATATTCAATATTTGGAAAGCCGACCCGATAACCTCGCACTTTTATCTACGTAATCTTTAGAAAACTGGAAATCTGACCTATTGAGGGGTGTTAACCTTTGGAATGCTCTTTAGATTTGAAGACGATGTGGAAATTTTAGCCCAAATTCCGGTTTTACCCAAATTGTTGAGCAGCCAAGCTGGAAATCCCACTGAAATGCAGTCCATGTCTTTGTTAGACTGGGTGAGTTCGGCGGATCAGCAAAGTAGCATTCAAGTTTTGGCGGGAACTTGCATTAAAGACCTAGAAGAGGTGAAAAACGTCATTTTGGTCCTAAATTCAAGTTAAGTGACGGCAATTCTTTGTTTTGAGGGCTTAGATGGACGAAAATCTTTTAATTACAATGAAGAAAGACATCCAAGGCGCCCTAGCGATGGCTCTTGATCCTCGCATGAAGGAAATCGGAGGTTTAGAAGACAGGTTATACGGTCTTGAGCAGCTTTTACATGAAGCTCGGAAGAAAGTCCAAGAGCAGGGCGAATTAGCCCAAGTACGATTTTTTGCATGAATTTTTAACTTGTTGGGACCAAGTTTGAACGTTTTCTTCCCAAATAGGCGTTTCAACAAAACCAAGCTCGAGCCAAACACTTAGGCGATCCTTCAGTTTTACCTGATTTGTGCATTTCACATCGTCAGCAGCTCAAAGTGGTGCTCCGGAACGACGAAAAGCTGCGGGACATTCGCTGCAGGTGCACTCGAGCCAAAGAAGAGTTGAGTGGCAACTTGCACGCTCGATTGCGGTATAAGAAGCTTTCAATTCACCTTAAATCGATTATTATAAGGGCGAAAAAGCTACATTGGAGTTCTTTTGTCGCTTTTGACACGTTTTAGATGGATCGTCCACGTGCAAAAACACTTGGCAGAGGTCTCAGGAATGCTTGCCATGCGCCACGAGCGGTTCAGAAGGCTTAAGAAATTACTAGAAATCGTGAGACAAATACACGAAGCTCCCAGACTGTACGTTCAAGCTGTTTGGGAAGTGGCTCGACGTAGAAACTTCACTGACGCCTTCATGCAAGTGCGTTTTAAATTTTTAACACATTTCCTAACATTCCTAGATTCTTTCTTTGAAGTCTGTTCAGCCATTTATCCGAGCGTAGAAGTACTAGAATTTATTTTATAATTTTTCGGATTTATTTTTTAATTTAATTGCTTTTTGGGGGATTTAATTTATTTTTTCCGATATTTTTCCAGTGGGCTTCCGCGTTATCAGAGCAAGCGTTTTCAATGCACCAAGAGGAAATTGTAGGCCGCAAGAATTTTTGGGATCAGGTCGAAGGTCACTTCCTGCAAAGTCTGTTTCCGGGATTGGATGATTCTCCGCCAGCTTTTGCGACACAATCGCCTGCACTTTTTGATACCCAGCTTCCTCACGTAAGCTTTTAGTATTCTACAAGCCGATTAAAAAAAAAATTAAATGTGGAAAAATATTGAATTTGGTTTGATTTTGACAGATCACAACAGCCGATGCAGAGCTACTTATGTTCAAGTTAAACACGATTTGGAGCAGCTTAGGCCTCTCGTTGGATCGAGAGGACTTAAAAGAGCCTCAGTTGTTGAGGGATTGGGCTCAAACGGTTTCGGTTTTGAAAGACAGGAAAGATAAGCTGGAACAGGTTAACATGGACGTTAACGTGTTGCCCAGTCTGTCGGCAGCGCTCATGTCACCTCCCATGAAGACCATGAAACATAAACGGTTCTGATTTTTTTTTTTTTTTTAAATGAAAAATTCTTTAGATTTTTTTTAGAATTTTCTAGATTGACTGTAAACGTTCATCTATATTCTATTTATCCTATTTTTACTTATGCACAGATTTTTTTAAATTTTATTATTCTTTTAAATCTTTTTAATAATAATAATTATTAGTTTGATTTATTTTTGTGTTTGAAATATAGACATCGCAGCTTTTCATTGGCCAATCCGGATAAAGTCCCTCGGCCAGTACTTTCTACCAGTCTTCTTCCGTCCTTTTCGTTGAGCTACAAGTCCGAATGCACTACCACTGATTTCTTTATTGATGAATCGGCAATTGGATTTTCGAGTGAGAAAAACCAGCAAATTGCGGCGTTAGAAGTAAGAAAGTGTTCCAATGTTTTCTTTTTTAAGCGTAATTTAAGGGAATTTTTGTAATAATTTTGATTCTTAGGATGAACTACAGATAGCGTTGTGTAGATTAGAAAAGACTGAAGCGAAATGGAACGTCGCGAGAAGTGTTTTGCCTCGTTTGAAGAACGAGGTCAACGAAATGAGGCAGTTGTGGAAGACTTGGAGGGAAAGTTGCTTATGGGAAGAAGTGCAGAAGAAAGTCCAAGAAATGATGGAAGATGGAAGCCAGGCGTGGATAGCACAGTCAGCGCGGACTTCGGAGGCCTTGACAGCCCTGCGAGAGAAGAATATAGCGCTGGAGAAGTTGGAGACAGATAAGAGAGAAACGGAGCAAAGCTGTTTGGCTCAGGTTCAGCAGTTGACGCAGGAGAGGGACGAAATTGTGATATGGGCTAATCAGCTGAAAGAAACCAATGGTCGGTTGGAAGCTCAAGTCGGGAGTTGGCAAGCCAGTGTAGAAGCCTATGCCAGGGAGAAAGCGGAGCGTGAGAGGGAGCAGGAGGAGTACGTCGAGAAACGGAGACTGGAAGAGGAGGAATGGGAGCGAGAGAAGGAGAAACAAGCTTTGGATTTAGAGCTGGAGCTGGATCGCGCCAAAGCAGAACTCAAGAACCGTGATGTGGACTTTGAAACGCAGATCAACTTATTGCAGCAGGTTTGTTATTGTTTTTTTTTCTGTGGATCAAGATGTTGCCCACGAAAAGAGAAACAGTTCTTTCCCACGTAATTAGAAAGAGCGTGAAAAACTGAGCAAAATGAGGTAGCGAACGTCTATCTTTGGGAAGATATGAACGAAGTTAAACAATGTACAAAATCTAGCGGGTTGACGCTCACCCGTCCTGTCCCCCAGCTCACCCGAAGCCTGCGGGCGCGTGACGTCACCGCGCCTTGTACCACGATTATCTCGGGAACTATGGGTCGTAGAATTTGGGGGAAAATATGCCATCCTCCTGAAGAGGAGCTGTAATGCAATAGGGAGTGGGACAAAAGCTTTTAATTACAAACAATTTCATTTTGTTTTTTTAAGCGGTAAAAAGTTTGTCTGGACTTTAGGCGAACGACGATTTGCAGTACGAGATTGAAAAAATGGGGAAATTAGCCAAAGAAGTTGCCGCCAAACACGAAGAAAAGCTGGCTCAGCTGCAGTGCCTTCATCAGCATGAAAAGGAATCCGAATTAAGTCATTTGCGAGTAGAATTAGAAGGAGAACGAGACGCCCTTAAACGGAACCTAATGCTTGAGCACGCCATGGAAATAGAGCAGCTAGAGCTCAAAATGAAGATTGAAAATGCTATCGAGCTGGAGAAATTACAAGAAGAAATAGTGGGCAAGACTCGTGAGCAAACGCAGCAAGAGAGGGCAGCACAACTCCAGGCCGCCCAGGCAGTTTGGGAACGAAATTCCGAAAGCCAATGGAAAGCGCGAGAGGAAGCTTTGCGTCAAGAAAAGGAGGCGGGGCTGGTGAAACTCAGGGAGGAGTTAAATAAAGCGCAGAGATTGGAAATCGAAGGTTTACGCTCGCGGTTTCGGATGATGACGTCACTGGGTGATAAATCGCCTAGTGATTCGAGTCTCGAAAAGTTTGATGTAAATGAATTCTTTGATTCTTCTTCTTTCTTTCTAAATTTTGTGTCATTTCTTCTTTCTGGATCGAAAATTAAACAGCGATCAACACCTCCAGCTAGTCCCCGCCCACGTAAAGACACGCCCACCAGTCCACAGCGTCCCGAATCGTTGGGATCGTGGCCCGGGTCCGGTTACGTGGATCGGGATCAGGGGCGAGTACTGGCCGAACGGCTGAGAGTCTGGGAAGACCGGTATATGCAGGAGAAGGACAATGTAAAGAAATTACTGGACGAGGAGCGGGAGAAGATCATGAAGAGCCACCCGAAGAAACTGGGCGACGCCTTGCAGCGGAAAGTCTGGGCCAATGAAGCGTTAAGCACTGCGCTCACGGAGAATAATGCGGTGTTGTTGGAGTTGAGGCAACGGGTCCAAGTACTGGAGGAAGAGAACAGGAGATTGAAGGAGATGGAAAGCGAACGAGCTAGTCCGTTGACCCGGTCGTTTTCACATGGGTAAGTGCGAAATTTGTATCTGATAATATTTACTGCCTGATACTAAAATTACTGCAGTGAGATACTGAAATTACTGCCGAAATGGTTATGTTAATTACTGCGGGAATTCTTTTTTGATCACATTACTGCCTAATGCTAAATTTCTGCTTACCGGTTAAATAGTTTCCGGAAATTGCTGCAGAAATAGTTGTGTTAATTACTGCTGAAGCTCTTTTGTGTGGTAGTATTACTGCTTAATGCTAAATTTCTTTCTACATTACGGTCTAAAAATTTACTGAAATTACTGCAGAAATGGTTACTAATAACTGCAGAAATTATTACTAATTACTGCAATTCTTTTTACTATTTCCTGCAGAAATTGTTATTAATTACTGCAGAACTGTTGCCGACCAAATTAAGGCAGAAATGGCTTGTCTCAATTATTGTAGACTAATTTCTGGATATTACTGCAGCTTCCTTATCTTTTCTTCACTTATTTCTGAGTATTTGAAGTGTTAAGTACCACATTACTTTGAATTCTTTTGGATTTGCGGACAGGGCGTGTACTATGCCGGTACATATGACTGCCAGCGTAGCGGTTTTGTCTTCAGGACCATCAGAGCAGTCGCATCTCAATAAAATGAAGGACTTGGTAATACTTTGCCATCTATTTCTTACACTTTTATTTTTCTCTACATTTTTTTATTTATTTTCAAATATTAAAAATAAAATGTACTCTAAAATATGCTTAAGTTTATTTTTAATTACATTTTAATTCGTATCTCTACGTTTCTAGAGCAAGTCTTCAAAGTCACTCATTCGACAAGGATCTGTCAATATAAGAGGGTACAATTTCTCTAGCCCAAAAAAATACTAAAAAATACTTAAGGATGGAATTTTTTATTTAAATCTATTCCATTATCACAAAAACAAAAGTAGTTGTGAAGTGGGTGATACCGTCTTTGTGCAATGGGACCTCCAATACGCCACCTATGTGGTACTGCAAAAAGGCCCACATCTACACTTTGTCCACGCCGATTCCTTCCCGGTACTTCATTCTGCTCCCAGGAAACTCGAAACGGGTACCGGCGTTCCTGAGCCGATACTCGCTCGAGTCACTCAACGCGAATTCTGCCTGGTCCGCAAGGTAAAAAAAAATAGCCCCGCCCTTACCCATGAATAGCCCCCGCCCATGAACTTCCAAACCTCGCCCACAACCCTCCTTGCCACACCATCCCTTAAATCAAAGGCAAAAGTAAACAATTCGGAAACAATTTGGTTTAAATTCTAGTTATTCCAGCTTTTAGAAAAATCATATTTTTATTTATTTATCTATTGAGTATCAGAAACGTGTTTCAGATGTTCAACACACTTTCTCGTGACCAACAAATTACATGAGGTAGATAAGATTTTTTTAGACGCGTTCATTAGGAAGATAGTGTAGTAGTTCTGGTGTTCTTTTGGTAGCACGTAGCTGTTAGAATTCACAGCTTGGATGTTTTATTAGAAATTTATGGAGTGCCCAAACAGGTCTAGAACACAGCTATTGGCGTTTTTTGCCAAGCTCATATTTTATTCATGTATGTTTTTTTATTAGAAAAGGGGTGTGTATAAAGATGGTTATTTTTTATTTTTCACTCTTGCAATCCTTTCCTCTTCCTTTCGTTTAGGACGAGAACCGGTACCGGCTTCCAAAAGGTACAAACTTCTACCGCGTCAAAGTCGAGCTACTCAGCTCGTCAACAGTTTTTAGTGACTCGGTTAATTCATCGTGTAAAGAATTTTAGAATTCTCAAACTTTCTTTTATAATTATTATTACGATGTGATTTTACCTTAGCGTGTACCTTGTGACGGTTAATAATTTTTTTAGAGAAAAAATTAAATATTTTTCCATATTTGGCGGGGAACACACGCCATCTAGGGCTGGTCATGGAAAGCGTTTCCTTCGTGCTAGTGTTTATATTATACTACACCCGTTTTTATTTAGAGAACGAACAACTTCAGAAATGTTTCGTTAGCCAATGTAAATGACATCCTTCAGTGAAAAACACAAGGCTTTTTATTTGATTTTACTTTATTTTTTATACAAAGATGGGAAAAAACGAGATCAGATAAGATACTTGAGCAGTCCATATTACTACATTTTTTTCTCTCTTTTTAAATCCTTTACTAGCCGTTGCGTCCCAGATCGAATGTGCAGATCCACACCAAAATTATTTTGGGAAAAGATTTTTTTTTTAACAAAGCAAAATGTCTTAAAACAAATCGTGAAATCCTTGAGCCAAAAGAGAAGTCTATATACAACGCCATCTGCTGAGAGCTTGAAGCATTAAAAAATTTAAACATTGACTGTTTACAGGGGGTAAAACGGGTTTTAAGGGTGGGATTTGGGGGTAAGGAAAGGGTTTTTGCTATACAAAAGTATTTTGGCCGTAGAAGACGGAAGGGACGGTTTCGTTGGCTACGAGATGATCCACATAGTCGGTCCGAGGAGGAGAAGTAGTATTGAGCTGACAGACCCATCCGGGTTCATGGGAATTGACTGCATGGATTTGGGTGGCCGAGGAAGGGTTGTCTGGAGGCGGGTACCAGGCGGAGGAAGAGGAGGAGCTTTCTACCGCGTTCATAAAGGCAGCCTGGTACCGCTCGACATGCTCGTACTGCTCAGTTGCGGGGACGGCGTAGTACTCGTACTGCCGGTAGTCCGGCTCCTGGCCGTCGGTGGTAGTACAACTCATTTCATCACTGGTGGTATAAAAAGTACTAGCAGAGGAACCCGGTCCGAACTCGGCCGACGGAGACGGGTACAGAATGTCTGCTACTTCACTGAGAGGATCCAGAGGGTACTGGTGGGTCCACTGGCTGGGTCCAGCAGCAGTGGTAGTAGTGGTAGCTGTAGTAATACTATTGTTCGTGTTGTCCTGGTACGGGTTGTTATTGTCGCACGAGAGGTACACCGTGGCGGAGTAAGTGTTATTGTTGTTTGGCAAAGCTTCACTTGGGTAGTCCATCTCCGGTACCATCCACTCGTTGTGGTTCGGGTACGCGAAGGATTGCTCGTAACTCTCCTTGTAAGGGAACCCTTCAGGAGGGGCGTAGGGAGGAGTGGGGTCGTATGTGGTGGTATCGTACTCGTACGGTAGCGCCGCCGAATTGTAGTGGTGAGCTTCGGCTTTGGGTTCCATTAAGGCGGGGTTTAAACTCAGATGGCAGAGACAATTTCCTGCGGGACAACCCAGACATCCTTGCATGTCTACTGAAAGAAAGTCGATGGTATTAGACCAAAAGAAATAGGCAGTAATATTGAAATACTCGCAGCAAGCTGAGCAATATGACAGCAGTATGTCATTTATAGTAAGATTATAGAAGCGGGCCAAAATTAGTAGGAAATTAATGAGAATTTGTGAAGGAAAGAAAATTGTAAAAAGTAACCGTAAAGTGCAGCAATGTGTCAGAAATATGGGTAGAAATAGTCAAAATCGTGATGAATTTATTGAATTCAAATCAAGGAAATAAAACGTGACGTAAATCGTTAAAAGTGGAACATTTCTTTGTAAAGAGAAATTTGGAAATTTACGAAGAATTATGCTAGTGAATTACAGAAAGAATGGCTTGTTGCTGTATACATCAGAATATCTAGAATTTTACCTGTATTGTCCTGGACGGTTTCTGGTTCGCTTTTCATTCGCTTCATATCTGGACTATTTACATTCTAGAAAAAAATTACCAAATAAATTAATTTGTCAGTAATTTCTTTTTTATTATTTATGTTGTTAAATGGATTGAAACCCAAATGAATCCATTAGAAGGTCTTACTTTTAAAGAAGGTCTACCGCGAGGTTGGGAAAGTAGCAACGCTAAGCCACGTGGTCGCCTCCCAACTGCTCCCGCCCCCCGCAGGCGTCGCTGCTCAGCAGTCGATTTGGCTTCTGGTCTTGGATGGTCATGCATACCTTTGGCCTTTTAGGGGACAATAAAAACAAAGTTCCACATTTATAACCTCATTTATAATGCCTTCCTATTTTGGTACTTGAACTACTGCAATTAAAAAGGCATTGATAGCTAAATAGAACAAGAAAAAGAAGCTGAACTTCTTCTTCGTCAACTTTGGAACGAAGATCAAGTTTCGCTTCAACTCAGTTTCAGGGAAAAGTTTGTAAGGTTAATTCTTCAACACAGCCAGAAGTTGTGTTGAAGAATTATTGTGACAAACTTACATACATTATTAAATTTTTAATGAATACGTTTCTACATTTTCTATTCCTTAATTAGTAATTTCTATAATATATCCGATTAATTCTGACTTACTTTTATAGCAAACCAGTTCATACTGACTAAATTATATAGCAAATGAAAAACTAAATAAACTTTTTTTTATTTAAAAAAAAAAGAAAAACTAAATAAATTGTAATTTCTTAAAAAAAATAATGTCTTACTTGGAAGAAGATGGCGTGCTCTGTATGTCGCCAGAAATGGGTGACAGGGTACCCACAATGACCGCGGCAAGGCACGATTTCTAATCTCCCCGAACATCTTCGATTAGGGCATGGTTTTCCTATATATTCCCCAAAAAATAAAAGTCAGAAACGAGAAAACGGGAAGTGTCGTCATGTTGTTTTGCGAATTTGGGTTTTATCGTATTTAATTATATTGTGTTTTGTGAAAGCATTATCGTGTCGCTTTGTCCTTTTTAATTTAGCTCGAGTGATGGGTGTACTAAGAAACCTTCGTTTGAAAAACATTTTACGTTTCGTTCCATTTTCATTTTATTTATTTCTTTCCCTTGTCTGTTATCATCTGAAATCTTTGCTCACGGTTATGTTGAAAAACTCGTTTTTCCACGTGTTGATTTGGACATTACATAGATTGTCGCGCTGTTGAAAACCAAGAGAAACATTCCCACCACCAGTTTTGTGGGTTGGCTTTTTACCGAACATAAAAAAAAACGAGTCCAAGTAATTGCCCACACAGTAACCGTAAGCCCTATACACACATCCCCCAACCCCACTTTTTTTTTGCCCTATCGCCTTGTTTATAACTTAAGAGGTACATAAAACCCAAGACGTTTTGAACGCTTTAACTAAAACAAAGGACCCGCCGACAGCCGCGTGTATATCTAAGAGGCTTTGAAGTTTGGACGCCAGGTGTAATCAAGAGCGTTGGGTTTCTGTTCTACAAGGATCATGAATTATAGGCCGTTTTCTTCTCTCTTTTCTTTTCGTCCTTTTTCAACGTCAAACCTGTACAAGATTGAAAAGGGTCTTTTTAAATTTCTTGTTAAGGATGTTGAACCAGAACCCTTAGTACTGTACTGTACGATCTATTAAGAGATTAGGACCTCCCATAAGCAAAAATAAACTAGAATAGATGTAGATTTTTAGTCTAAAAATATAGTAAAAAGAAATATCTCGCTAAGATTGGGGTTCAATTTCACGAAGGACCAATTTCCTATACAGTAACTAAGGAAAATGGACTTTAATAGCATGCGGTATTCAATAAGGTCGAGTTTTCTATGTTACAATATGCAAAAGTCGACCTTAGTGACCAAAAATACAGAAGGGCGAAATTCCTATGGTTTAACACAGGAAAATGTTCTTAATGTCCAAACTAAACGTACAAAAGCACGATCTATAAAAAGATTAGGACCTCCCATTAGCAAACATACACTACAGCAGGTGCCGCTTACCGTGATCACGTTTGTCAAGTGATTATAGATTCTATGAAGCGGAGATTCTAATAACCGAAACTCGGAAATATGCCATAGAATGCTATTAATGGGCGCTGATATGAACTGGCTTGCTTAAGCCAAAGAAACAAAGCATCGTCTACTTTTTGACACTTCCCACACCAGATTCACTTTTCATGACGTCACAGACGTGTCGCGGCGTGGCGCGGCATAGCGCGTGTGCCGTTCTTTCTGTAACAAATTCATAGTTACTTAACGCAGGGCGGAAAGTAAGATATCTCTAGAAACTAGATTTTGCGCCCTGTTTTCTTCCCTGCACCCACTATTGCTGATTTCGTAACGATTTTCAACAATGTCGATAGAGATGACTGAGGAATTCCTAACTACACGGCCACTTCCTTTTGCGACCAGTACTGCAATTTCATTACTGTATGTGCGAAGATTCTTTTGATATAGTTTATAATCTCCGAACATGTGATTCTAATAACCGATTAAAAAGCTATGAATTCCATAATTTTGAATGGGTCCTACATATTTATTCCTTTATTTTATTCCAAATTTTCCCATTTTTTTCTAATAACCATTGATCACAATAAGCGGCATCTACTGTAAAATCGTAAAATCAACTAATAAAGTGCAAATAGTACCAACTAATGTTGACAAGAATCTTCCAAAGACTGAATTGCAGTACATAGTATAGTGTGAAGTACGGTACACCCTCGGAGCCAATCTCAAACCCAGTGCCATCCTCCCAACAATGAGCCTTTTGTCCCAATCTTCCTAAGAACAGTGCTTGGGAAAGGTAAAAAGGGTAAAAAGCGCGAGACTTGGATTCCGTATCGAGTTCACATGGCTTGAAAGAGACCCTCACAAGAAAAGAATAAGAAAACAAAGATACGTTGCGAGAGTACTCTAAAGGTCTTGTTTGGAATAGAAGCTTGCGGTAATAATGAGCATAATGGTATGCATGGCAGGTGCTACTTAAAGAGCCAGCATGTACAGGAGAAGGTCACCATCCAGTGTATATATGAGCTGCTGCTGTTCTCCCAGTAATCTTCAAAAATAAAAAAATGGAGGGGAAAGGAGAAAGGAGCCATGCGTTTGCGTTTCGACAACGCAGTCAACTAAGATCTTACAGAGCGCGTCTCAGAGAGTATAGGCGTAGTAGAAGTAGTAGTGGTCATAGTACTATTATGTAGACTTCGAAAGTGTGCCGAGAGAGTCGTACACCCTTGTCCCGAGCCATCCCGAGCAGACAGCCTTCTTTGTTTTAGAACGTTCTTTTTGTAGCTGGCGCCAGAGGGCACTACTATATATCCTTCCTGTGGCATGGCACGTGGCTAAGCAAGCCCATCAATGTCGCCATATGCAAATTGAAATCTTGTAAAAGTATAAGCACGAACATGAAAGGAATGACCTTGTGTGCCAAAACAAAACAGAGAACGTCACCTGTCAACAAAAAAGAACTTGGCATAGATGCTATTTCATACGTTTTAGGTACGCTTTTATAAATTAAAATCCAATCCAAACCCAAATTACCCGGAGTAAAGAAAGAAAACCTGCATGTGGGTCAGTTTTATAATTAGCTCTTATTTCTTTCGATGTTTTGTTATGTTTTGGCTTCAAACGTCACTGCACTGCTTCCAATCATGTTTTTAGTTGTCAACATTCATACGAAGGATGTGTTAACAGTGGAGTGACCTAGTGTTGGGTTGATTACATGTTGTGGTGTCTACTGTTCCGTTAATTTAGGAAGGTTTTGGGCAAGGTCAGTGTTTCGCAGACTTAAATCATTCTGGCTGGCAGTTTATCTATCAACGTTTTTTTTTAAACTTGTACTTGGCGATGTTGGCTCTGAGCAAAACGGGTTAAATGGGAAAATTATGCAGCGCACTTTTTGTTGGCTCTTAAGGGTTTGGAGCTCACTTTTTGGCGCAACCTGACACGTAGAAGCCACAGGGACAAGTTTTTCTAAAGACGTATTATATGGGACGTACGTGCATTTTCAACGGCCAAGGTGTAGACAGTGCAACGGTGGTTTCCACTTCTTTTTTTTCTTTTCTTTTTTTTAAAGCGTGAGATTCATTTTTTTTGCTGTGGAGACAGAAAGACAGTGAGACCGAGAGAAAGTGAAAATATTTAAAGGATGAAAATGTTGGTGAAAAGCGTTTGTTTTGGCGGTGTCAACGGAATTGGACAAATTTATACTGACGGCCCAAGTTGAACCGAGACCTTAAGAATTAAGAAGTCTTAGCGAGATAAAATATGTGTAAGATTCAATAGATTAAGGTTAAAAGTTAAAGGTTAAAAGGAAGTTTTAAATGGCAAGGAGCGTGGATGGAGTAGTGTTGTGACACGGGGACTCGACCACGTGTCTGGCGCGAAAAATGTCCTTACGGCGTCCCGGTCCGGCGCAGATCGATGCGCGTGACGCTGCTAACAAGTTTGGACAGAGCAAGTGTCTAAGCTATCAATACCCCGTTTAATTTATCTTTGCCATAAAAGCCACAGCTTTCTTGCGGTTGTATTACAATTTATTGATCCCCTACTAAAGTGTCTAAATAACGACGAACATAAATGCAAAGGTGTACAAGTTGGCGCTTACCTTGTTGCTTTTTCCGCGCTTTATCACAAATGGCGGGGCGCAGATGGACCCCGTCCCCGTTGTCGTTGACGCAGCGGGCTGAGCACAGGAACACGCCCAGACATGATTTCTTGAGAATCTGCACATTGTGGTTATTAGTATTACGCATGGCCCATCCCGAAGCATGACGCCGCGCATCCTCGCAGTCAGGCCGGTAAACCAACCGCACGTGGCCGTCGACCCAATCCGTGAACGTGTCATATCGCGTTACCTGTCCAAAAGAAAAGCCCCAAAGAACGGTTATATGAAAAGGAAAAGATCCTAATCTCCTCCATCCTTTCTCCCTTATTTTTTTACATTATTTTTATTTTTATTATTATTTTTATTATTTTTATTTTGTATCTCTTATTTAATTTTATTCTAGTTAATTGAAGACTGAAATGAGGATTGTGCAGGTGCAATTGAAGATACAAAGAGAATAAAACGAACCTAATTAAGGAAATTAGAAATGAAGGGGAATAAAAATCTTAAAAAATCTTAAAAAAAGAATAGTAAACAAATCGGGGAACAGAAGTCGTGTCCCTTTTTTGTTCAAGATATCCAATTTAGGGAGTAGTCAAGTTTTCTGTCCTAATTTGCATATATGTAACCCTTTATGTTCGTGATAACTTGTTCACCTAGTGCTGGAAACAGGAAACGGGAAAGTGTTGGCCATGAATCATAAAAGCGCCCGGTGCACAGTATAAATTACTATTTATTTGCTTTTTAAATTCATTTCGACTCGAAAATCCATTTTTTTTTCAAAAAAACTTTCGTGTGTTTAGCGACTTAACATTTTGGCAAAAAACGAATCAAACGAAAATAAAAAGCGAGAAGCCTTTGTGTTGTAGTATTTTTTTTTTTTTTTTATAAATTTCCTAAATTAATTTATGAGCTAAACCGGTTACGAGCTAAAAGTTGTTCCAATCCGAACGGGATTTTTCATACTTATCGACAGACAACTTTTTGGTATAATTTCTTCCTTTTTTGCCAACATTGAAAGGGTATTAAAAAGCATATTTAAAAAAGGCTTAGAAATGAATTACAGAAAAATAATTAAATTATTCAATTAAATGCTAGCAAAATTGCCTAAATCTGTAAAATAATGTCCTGCTAAAGTATTCTAGATTTTGTGGAATTATTCGGATTTTTTTAAGGTCGTTTAAGGGCAAAAAAAGAAAAAAAAACTTACTTTGGGAATGTTGGTGTCGTTAATGTCCCACTCCATGGGCGTGGTTTGGGCGGACAGCGTGCTCGCAGATGGTCGCATGCACACTCTGGTGACGCGAAACCCAAACAAAAAGAACCGTTAGAAAACATCGGACTTTTCTTCATTTCGTACGCTTTTCTTAAGAAAATAGTAAACCAGACTGGATTGGCGGAGTATTTAGAGCTTGTAGATCCCAGGTAACAGGCAGATACAATTAGAAAGTGATGATTACAGATCGATTGATCAAAATCACCGACAAGGGCAATTTGAATTTGAAATGGACAGGACAACTTAACGGTTTTCCTAAGGAGCCAGAGAGGTGTCAACCAGTGTCTTGTTCACACCTGAGCAGTGATCCATCTTTGGATGCTGGACGATGGTTAGCAATTATGGGGATACGATGGGATATGTAACTTTCAGATAAACTCCTGAGGAAGGAAACTGCCACTGGAGGGCATCGATTGGGGGTTCGATTTTACCCGTCTTTTTCTTTTTCGGACACTGTTCTTCAGTGTTTTGAATATCTTAAGAAGGCGCAGAAGAGAAGACAAGAAAAAGGGAAATCTTGCAAGGTAGGAGGCCTAATTTGGTAGAGAGGGGTATCTACGCAACAGTTGTCGAACGTGTTTAATGTGGGCTCATGTTTTCGAACCGAACTGTCTTTGGGTAATGACCTTTCTGGAATATTTAAACATATTCTCCCTCTTCCCAAGAACTTGCTGTCTTGATTGAATAAGACACCTGAATTACCATAAGGAGTTGAAGAGAAAATCTGGATCCGTTTGTTTTGTTATTGGGATCTTTTCGGGGGATTTTAGGGCCAAAATAATTGGGTTGAAGATTTTTATTTTTTTGTGAGAAAATTATTCACCGTCACTAGAAATATTCGTGGAATTTGGTAACCTTCCTCGGACGGGGAATTGTTGGAATATGTACCAGGTTTTGGATAATAGTACTGGTAGCTCATAAACCAGACAGACTAATGATCGGTTAAGCAAAGCTAAGGGTACTAAATGCACTTATTGTAGTCGTATAATTAGCACCTGCTGGTTGCGCAGTGGTGGCAGTTTTGGCAGCGTTCTTTCGGCTCCTAATATATCTACCCATATTCCCATTGTCAATCCTGAAGCTTCATCATAACTACGAATAAAGCTTGTTGCGTTTAGTTCAGCTTGGGAACGACTTGCTCCTACCCGTCGCTCTGCGAAGCGCGCGGTGCATCTTGCGGGTCCGGGGTTGTTGGGTTCAGTCACGCTTACGATACTATTACGTCATGCATCGGGAAACCTCGCTGTCACTAGATTATAATAATGTTCCTGGAAACGGAGGTGCTTTGGTTTTTGCTGTACGTGGCCCCGTTCACGAGCTAGAGCATTCCAAAGTGGGCGGCCGCGCTCCGGCACCCCGGTACTGACGTCACCCAACTTTGGATCTAGTTATATCAGTTGCTAATCATCGCATCAAAGAATGTGATACATCGTTAAAATCTGCATTCCAAGCCGAACGTAGACATTCATGTAGTTTTATGACTGGGGTGTTTATTTTGCTCTACCATTTATTTTGCTTTACCGTCACTCCGAACGGGGGATGCAAGGCAGGGTTTGCTAGGTTCCGCCACGCTTAGGATAGTGTGACGTCATTGAAAATACCTTACTGCCGTTCAATTGTTATAATATCCCTGGAAACGGAGATGCTTTGATTTTCGCTGTGCGAGGCCCCGTTGACGCGCTAGAGCGTTCCAAAGTGGGCGGCCGCGCTCCGGTACTCCGGTACTGACGTCACCCAACTTTGGATCTAGTTATCTCGGTACCTAATCGTGGCATCCAATAACGTGATACATGGTTCGAATCTGTTCTCCAAGCCGAATGTGTGCATCCATATAATTTTACGACTTGGATTGGAAAATGACCGAAACAAGCCTTGCATGTGGTTGGCTGTCCATGTGGAGATCAGGTTCTCCCCAGCGGGACTTTTGTTCTAAGGCATAGATCCCCTTTTTAAGTGGACCAAGAAGGAAGGAGTGAGAGTACTGTACAAAAAGGACAAAAGACAGGATAGCACACTGCAGTTTTTCTTATTCTATTATTCGCTTAGACGCGACGCCTGCAATCTGCACCCCTTTTAACCCTTTCTGTTTGGTTTTTTACCCCAAGAGGTACCCCAAGAGGGGGAGTTTACTACGAACAAGATGATGATGAGGAAGAAGCAGAAGATACCACATCATGCATGAATGGGAGCCAACCCGCACACGGAGGGTTCGGGTGTTATCTTGGAAGGGAATCACGGAGATGATTCAAAGAACGTGCGAACATGAGCGTTTTCTAAACATTGTATACGTGAAAATTGCTAACGTTTTTCCCCTGGACGGATGCTATGCTCGACCCACTACCATCCTTCTATTTGGGGGCTAGCTGTAAGGGAGGAGGGGAAAAAATGTAAGTACGCAACGCCTATTGTAGACCTCCGTAAAAAGACTTGATCATATTGCAAGCGACAGGTCAACTTGAATACGGGCGTCCGTCGCGACGCCCGTCGCCTTGGCGCCGCCTCTTGGTAAGTACAATAAACCGTTGTAAAAGGTATCTATTATGCTGCATGCATGCGACCCATCAACAATGACATAATCATAACCTTCTTAAAGAGCCTCTTTGTGTACCTCGCCTTGAACAACCTGTTAACCGACACCTCCCACATAGCTCTATATCCTTACAGAAGTTACCCAAGAGGCTGGAATGCGTTCCGTTCTATTCCTTTTCCCATTTCTCAGAAAATCTAAATTAAATCTCAAAAATATCAAATGAATTGAAATAAAAGTAGAGGAAAGAGTGAAACTTAACCTGAAAATCAAATGAAACTTAAGTGAAATAAAGTGAAAATCCGAATGAAATCGAAATTCAAGTTAATTGTGTATTTTTTAGAAGAAATACTTTGGATGTTCTGACGATATTAGCGGAGCGCATAGTATTGGCATATTAGTTCAGTTTAACTATAATATTTCTGAGATGGTTTGGAATATTTCTGTTATTTTGAATTCTTTCAATATTGAAACTTTTTCAAAAATGTCCATATACAGTTATGAAGAAAACTAGCTGAAATCAATCAATGCTGCCAGATTTAGGTATTTCTGCGGCAATTTAAGGTTAACGAATAGCCGCAGATCTCTTTCCACCTGCATTTGCAGAACTTGTGCAGTTATTTTAGCTAATTTTGGCTAGAACTCGAAAAATTCAGAACAAATTGCAAAAGAAAAATTGCAAAATCAGAACATTAGAACCATTTTTCACAGATTTGTCAGAAATAAGAGTTCCAAATTGCTTTAAAAATTAGGCCCGAATTTTTGCCAAATTTTCCCTCAATTAAAATAAATAAAACAGCACTAAAAACTGAGCGAAACGCTAAAATAATTGGCTACTAATTGGCTTAAACTCTGTCTGTACTAAAATAAATAGAGCAATTCCAAGGTGGTGAATTGAATCTTCTTGGAAAAGAAGACTTGCATGTTTGGTCGTCTCTGAGTGAAAGTGTTTTTTTAAATGTTGTGCAATTCAGGTGTGTGTAGATTCCTTCCTATCGGGTTGGGTCTAATAGAAGGCAAAAAAGCAGTCTAATTTTCCCTCGAAAAAAGAAAAGAAACGAGTTTTCGCTATTAAGCTCGTCTATACATACGTACTGTACTACACACACATCCACACACAGCTAACGGGAACGGGGAGACAGGTTCCAGCCTAGAGGGAATGTTTGTGCGATGCATAATAATTCTCAAACTCTTCTTGCACAGATCACACACTAACCCATATTCCCTTTTTTTATTTATTTAAAACGTCTTCCCTCCAATGAAAAGGGAAAATCCAAGCGTGGGCTAACTTAACTCCACCGAAAGTCAATCCTGATCCCTCCCAAATTAAGCGCCGCCAAAATTTTAAAGAATGAAAAAGTCAATACTTACGAAGAAATGACCATGTTGCACCACGTTCCACCACTTGTATCCTTTGTATGTGTGTGTAATTGACTGCTGCTGTGTTCTTTTGCAAAGGCTTGCCAAAAAAATGCAAAGGAATTGCAACTTGGCCCAAATGTCAGAAATCTTCCCAAATGTCACGTCCCAAAGTTGCCACTGATTCCGCGCAATACTTTTTCAACTTCCACAAATCCCTTTGGGTAAGGGATCACTTTGGCAATTTCTTATTTTTTTACAAGAATTTTTCATCCACAATAGTTTTGAGTTCCAGACAATTCAAAATGAGGAATGTCTTTTGACGGTACTAAGGGATACAGTATTTGGGGGTTGATTTACATGAAAAAAGAATTGAAAGTTTTAAAAAATACACACTTGTTTTGAACCTTTGTGTGGTGTAAGGCCAAGCAAATTGGGCGTGCAAAGTGGGTGCTGGTGATTGCCCATAGTGACCAGATCTCCTCCAGTGTCGGGGTTTAAATAGCCCCCGTGCCGTTGGTTCAGTTTGGGTGGCTCTACCCGTCACACACACACACACATACACATGCACATACACAGCATACACAGTTATACACAGCGAACATGAGCACCCAGCTCAGAGGAACCAACTAACCAAGGAACCCATAACCAAGCCCCCAAGCGCCCAGTCCAAGCGTTTTTACTCATAGGGGCGGGGCTTAGCATCCTTAGCCGATTCCCTAAAGTAAAAAAGAAAGAAGATCCAACCAAAAAAGAAAAAAATCAGAATCCATTCCAAGAAAAGATTCGTATTACCCCGAAAAAAATTCACAGTTGGAAAATTCACTTTTGCGAAAATTCACCATTGCAGCGATTGGAAGATTCACTGTTAGAAGATTTCACTGCCGAGAAGTTCACGTTTGAAACATTCCCTTTGGCGGATATTCACTGTTGAAGCGATTGAAAGATTCACTGTTGGAAGATTTCACTGTTGAAGCGATTAAAAGATTCACTGTTTGGAAGGTTTCACTGTTGAGAAGTTCACCGTTGAAACATTCACTTTGGCGGAAATTCACTGTTGAAGCGATTGAAGGCTCACGTCTTAACAACATCGCTGTCGAAGAATTCACTGTTAAGCTGATAAGGATAAGCGATGCATGACTTTAAACAATTAGTAGCGTATAGTAGGTTATTTCACCTTAAGATCGTTTATTGTAATCTTGAGATCGTTTGCTGTAGTTTTTACAGTGTACTGTACAGTGGGAAAGGGGGTGGGACCTTTGGATGAGGGTAAGTAGGCGGTGAAGAATATGTATAACATACAGAGTTTATACGTAGACAGTATAGGAGTTAACAGGAAGGATCGTATTAGTACTAATGACCGTCTACTTTTTTCTCTTACAAAAGCCTCTGTTAAAGGGTGTCCATTTGAATGTTCATGGATGATGCCGAGCACGTGCTAAACTGGCTAAATAAAAGAGGGTTTTTCGAGAGAGGGTTGAGGCTCAATTAGATTCAATTTTGCGGTCTTGTAATGAAAAAGGTCAATAATGTAGTGTAGGTGCGATATTAGGTTTATAAGCAGATGTTTAGGGGGTTTTGTGGAATGTTCGGACAGGAATTTTATGATAGTTGTGTAAAGAGGCAAAAAAGAGAGGGAAAAGGAGGGGGAATAAGGAAGGAAGAATTTTTCGGTAGTTTTATAGGAAAGAGCCACTCGTTTTTGGCGGGGGATAGATCCGATTATTAAGGAAAAGAAGGGGGGGGGGACGTTTGCCAACCCCCTACTGTGTCTTGAGAGCGGAGGAGAAGAAGAAGTGAGAAGGGGGGCGGTGAAGTTACTAACTAACTGCAGTTTTACAACATAAAGGGACAGAGGAGAGGCAGATTGGTCTTTTGTGTGGTCAATTGGTGCAAATGTTCCGTTCCCCTTGTATACTTAATCTCCCCTTAGCTTGTGAACCCATGGCTAAAAACTTGCAGCTTTTGTTTAAAAGCAAACTTTGGGGATCAGTTTTTTTCCGGTCACAAGATTGCTTACGGAACTTTTCAAGGAGCCACATACATTATATTTAAACACATAAAAGCATTTAAAGAATATATTCAAACACTACGGAATGAGCCATTTTTGCAAATATTTCCACAATTTGGAGCCTAAATATTGAGGCAATTTGACTTTATTTTGACTTTAGTTAAATAGTTTGAATACTAAGATCAGTTTCTAGTGTTACAGCATAAGAATTTCGCCCTTATAGCGGGTTTGATGTCACTAAGGTCGACTTTTGCCCGATTCCGTATAGGAAAGGCACCCTTATAGTAACTTTATATCGTCTTCGCATGCTATAAGGTCTATTTTCTTTAGTTATTGTATGGGAAAATGGTCCTTACTGAAATTAAACCCCACTTTTGGCACAAGTTTTCTTTCGTTTCTTTTTAGTTTCTTTTTAGACAGAAAATCTAGGAGTAGAAACAATTGGAAATAGAAACGTCAGAACGTTTCGACATAGAAACATGTAAACAGAAGGAAATTTTGACATGACCATATTTTTAAAAAAAGATTGAGGCAAAATGACATTTCGACAGATAAACATTTCGGCAGAAGGACATTAAGAGACAATTAGGGAATTTTTACAAATATTGAAGAGCAATACATGAAGGTTCGGAAAGTCCGGAGACGTTTGGACAGAAGAAGTGTTGGGAGACTTGAACGCGCGTTGTGGGAAGAATTCGAAGGGAAAGAAGATACTTATTCCAGTGATGGGAAGCGAAGGTTTGGGTGATGTTGTATTACAAGGTAGAGGGTAGGGGGAAAACGTTTCCCATAAGTGGTTTGATTAGATGGGATGACAGGTCGAGACATTGAATCTGTCCAATTTGATTCAATGGAGACAATAGAACCCCAATTGGTAATCCACAAGGCGAAATAAGAGATGCGTTTAATAGACATATATAGGGTTAAAAAAAAGGACCTAAGAATCCATAAACTAGAACTCAAAATTGGGGGGTTTCAGGTTTCCCTTTTCCAATCCCCTCCACCTCTCCACTAACGAGAATTAACCTTCTTAAGAGTATAAATTAGCGTCAGCCAAAAAAGTATTAAGAAAGCTGTAATTGTCCAACATTAATCTATCAAGTGTTCTCTGAGTTCGTTAACCTTTTTTCTTAATTTCAATGAGAAATTATGGTAGCGTCTAGCGTGATTACAAAGGTATAAGTGGAACAAATTGTACGGTAATTTTAAACCTTCCGGGCTTCAACATTTAAATTTTTTTTGCACATTGGATAAATACACTGTTTCCTTTGCTATCGAGGTGGCGATCTTTAATAAGACACGTTGAGAAAAAATAAAAGAAAGAAAAAGTGTATACAGTTTTGGTCAAGAGCCAAGAAAAAGTTCCGAAGCCAAAGCTGCTTTAGCATGTCAGAAGTGTCAGACTGGACATGGAAACCCCGTGTGTTTTTTTAACGCTTTGAACCCACCCCAGAGGGAATAGTTAGATACCAATCTGACCTGTTCCAATGTCTTGTAGTATTTATATATATTACCAAAGGGGACCCTTTGCCTTCCCTTTGGCACAAACTATAGATACCTATACTCATTGGAAATTTTTTCGCGCGAAATTTTTATTAGGAACAAGGGTTTCTAAGGTTAACCACCAAAAGGCGGCGTCAAATCTTTTTTTAAAAATATTTCTAGAATTTGGACCCTACATACTGAAAGGAAATTTTGACGGATTTTGAGTTTAGCTTGGCCATTAAGAACCATTTCTAGTATTAAAGTATAAGAATTTCGCCCTTATGAAAATTCAGTGTTACTAAGGACGACTTTCGTTCCTTATAGCGTAGGAAAGTCACCCTTATTGCAAGCTGGATTGTCTTTACATGCTACTAAGGTCCATTCTCCCTAGTTATTGTATAGGAAATTTGACCTTAGTGAACTTCTTTTTCTTATTTCCAGCAATGCGGCGAGGCGAACCTCGCACTTGTGAATTCCTTTACCAATTTACGAAGCTATACATACACAGCTAAGTTTTCAACGTTCAAAACCCTTTGACCTCTAAATGACCTCTACATATTACAACGTGAATAAGACAAGACCCATCCTCCCAGGCTAAAAATGAGCGCTTCATAGGCGTTTCTGGAAGGTTTTCCAAGCTTCTCTTTCCCTACGCTATCTTTCCCTATCTATCTCTCTACATTTGTTTCCAAACCTATCTGTGCAGTACCTAAAATAAAGGGCGAACTGTTGGTTGATGTGCCTGTTCGATACGGCGTCATTTTGTTGGTGTCGCGTGTCTGTTACTCAGCATGTCTTCATTTGGGAACCTTTTTTCTTTCTTTTTGCCTTCGCGTATCCAGGGCCAAACCGAAAAAAAGCCTTCCTATACATCCTATATCTCTATGTTCTTATAGGCAATCCACGAACTTGACACTAAACAAACTAAATCTTCTATTTAAATCTTCTATTGAAGAAGAAAGTCGTTCTGTTTTGAGTAAATTGTTTTTTCAAAACAATTTCCAGAAAAAAATAAAATAAAGGTATACACAATTTAACCCAGGATGTCTGTAAAAAATCGGCAATCGACTCGAGTTTGACGTCGTCGAAGACTGAAAAATTACGACTTCTCGAAAGGCGTGCAAACGCACGGGGGGAGCTTTAGGTTTATGCAAATAAGGTGATTGAAGTTACCTGAACCGTGGCGATATAGCCGAGATATATAGCAAGACCTTAAAAAAAAAAAAAAAAAAAAACTTTCCCCGACCGGTTATTTTTTTTTCGTCGCTGGCCCTTTCCTCTTCTTGAAGACAAAAGCTTGCAAAAGCCGCTTAGTTACCTCCAATTTAATTTACGCTTGCTAATTCTCTTCTAAATAATTATTTTCTACGAAACGTTAAGGTTAATTCACTAAAATTACGATAGAAAATATTGTACGCTGCTGCTTTAACTTTCTCAAAATAATTTTCGATAATAGGAAAAATAGTATTAATTCTTTAAATAATTACCTAAAATAGTTAAGAAATGCTTGCATAGCGTAGTGAACGGATGTAATGAATCAATTTGTTGTACGATAAGAAAAGATTGATTTTTGATTTTTTTTGTATGTGAATCGGAAGGTTCTAATAACTTTGCGTGGGAATTAACGGAAGATTCACCAGCAGTCAAAAAGAGAAAGAGAGAGAGAGAAGACACCCTCGGACTCGGATATATATAAATATAGATAGATATATATGACATTTCTCTCACAAAGTCTGATTAGCGTCTTTCACAAAAGAATGTTGGTGGGGGGGAGGTAGCTAAGGACCTCCTTCTGTGAGAATGTGACAGGTCCAGCACCTGAACAACCCGTCTTTTGGCCCGTGTGTAACTCTGTGTATGAAAGATAAAAACCTTCTCTAACCTACCGCCCAAAATCGAAGAAAAATGTCGGACCTTTTGACCAGATTCGTTTAAATAGTTTGGCGTTCCAATATGGACATGAACTTGGGTAAATTAGTGTTCATTTTTATCGTTGACGGTGAATTTAACCCTTATCTATTGCCGCAGTTTTATTTCTTTGATTTATAAAGACGATACAGTAGTACTGTTCAGTAGTGTGAATCAACTGAATTAAGTGAAAAGTGAAAACAGATTTGAAATGATAAAGAAGTCAGGAATTTGAAAAATTGGAATGTTTGCAAAAGTTGTTAACGCCCTCATTCAATGATTCAGCAATAAAATCAAGCTATAAATGATAGACGGATTCTTCTTTGGAGGGATAGATCATAATAGTCCATTAAATAGGTTGGTATCTTGGTATGTGTTATTTGGCTTATGTGGGAAGAAGTTCTGGTTCCTCTGAAAGGACACCGCTAGCTTTTATTGTATAGAATAATATAAGATAAATAGTATAAAAGCGTGGTTATGAAGGAATGTTGCAGAATCTTGTTATCTATATATCCAAACTCGTATTTTTGTATTAAAAAATCATAAACAGAAAATAATCGTGCTACCAACTTGGTTAGATTCGGGGTCAAATTTCACTAAAGGCGAATTTCCTATGCAATAACAAGAGAAAATGGACCTTAGTAGAATAGACAGAATACAAACACGATAGAAACCGAGCAATAAGGGCGACTTTCCTATGTTAGATTGGACAAAGTCGACCTTAGTGACATTCAACTGCCATAAGGACAAAATTTCTATGCTTTAACACTAGAAACTGTCTTTAATGGTTCCAAACCACTAGGTTATAAATCATTGCCTTGTCAATCTTCGTCAGAGGATGCTAACAATTCTTTAAAGCTCTTTAATCTATGATCTTGCATACCTATTCCATCTCTTTTTAAAGAAAACTTTCCCCAAGACCTACTTTTCGTCCTAAATCCTCATTAAAAATGACACGCAAGGACAAAAATCAGTTTCCGAAAAACTGAAAATATGTGAAATATTTTGCCTTCGATCTATCAAACCAACACATAAATTAAATAGAAATGGAAAAAATAAAGAAACTAACTATTTATTCAACTGTAATATTACACCTTCAACAACGTAACTACCCTCTGATTCTCTTTCGATACTTCAAGTATTTGCTATTTAATCGTTTTTTGTGTGTTTTTTTTTAATTTCTTCATTGGCATTCAAAGCTTAATCGGGTCAACGAAACAACTTTGTTCTATTGTTTTGGAGGAAAACATGTTTTGGAGAGAAAAAAATGCTTCCAAAAAGGAAAAGTGCAATGGTAAGCGGATCTGTTAATCTGCTAAAGCCGTCTCATTTAAAGAGAACCAGGGAATTCTTTTTTTGTGGTTTGTTTCCTATCTCAAAAGCTCCGATTAACGTTTGTCAAGGGGGAGAGAAAGCTTATCATTGTCATTTCATCAGTTCCCAACCCCCTCTGGCGGCCTTCTTTGTGTGCGTGTGGCTGTGTGTTTTTACCCCTTGTTCTTGTTCTCCGGATTGGACAGGTCACGTGTGCAACAACCCCTCTACCCTTTCACCCACAAAAAGTTTCGACCTTTTGAACGGGGGGGGGGGTTTGTTCCCCAAAATGAACCCCTGGACTGATGGGTGATATTGCTTTACGAGGGGCTAAACCCACCACAATTAGAAACCACAAAACTCACCCACAAAACCCAGCACGGTACTTATACTTGCAATAAGGGCGATATTCCCATGCTGTAATGGACGAAAATCGACCTTAGTGATAACTAACTGCAATAAGGGCGATATTCCTGTGCTGAAATGGACGAAAGTCGACCTTAGTGACATCCAACTGCAATAAGAGCCACATTTCTATGCTCTTAGAGTAGAAAATGTTCTTAATGTCCTAAACTCTAGGCGTACATCGGGTCCACATACAGTACAACAGAACGGCTTAACAATTGCAATAAGGGCGACTTTCCTACGCTAAAACGGTCAAAGTCAACCTTAGTGACATCTAACTACAATAAGGGAGATATTCCTATGCTTTAACAGGCGAAACTGTTCTTAATGCCAAAACTGTAGGGTGCATTTAGGGTACACAGACGATAGCCAGCACGGATATAGACTTATAACTGTAGGGTGCATATAGGGTCACCCTACATATGTCATAGTCTCTTGTCAATTTGATAAACATCTCATCATCATGGGAAAAACACTTCCAAAAGATTCTGCGTATGAGAATAGATGGAGATATTTTCCCCAAAATGTGCGTGGGATTATTCTTTTTATTTCCTTCTCTAATTACACTTTTATCTCTTTAGCAATTACCAGTACCATACTGCCCCTCCACCCCACCCCACCCCCGAAAAAAAAGAAGTGTACAGTACATTCATTACTGTATACTTAATTTTTTTCTAGAATTATTCCCTAAATTTGTAAATTTAATACTATCTTACTGCTAACATTAAAATAATAAAATTAATACTAGTTTTTTTTAACTTAACCGGCGTTAAAAACTCGATTAATTGCTAACAATTAATAAATATAGTAAATACTAATTCCAAGTGAAAGTTGTCCTAAAAACCCAACTATAAAACCAAAACCAAACCTTCAAAAACAAAAAGGATATTTCCAAGATACTTAATCTTTTAAAATCTGTATTTCCCGATGAATTAATTTTTTGCCCTAAATTAGCAAAAATTGGCAGCTTCCTGTCAACTCTATTATCGGAAATAAACTCCATAAAAGAAAAACCGCCGTCGAGTGTCTATATAATACCTCCGGCTAAACGGAGTTATTAATTTTTCCAAAAAATATTGTATTATTTTTCATCCATAAGCAAAAAGACCGGTTCTGGTCGTTAAAAAATTGAAAATTGTCAGGGCAACGAGCTTCTATTGTTACACGTTTTGCTTTGACTGTAAAACAAAAAGAATTTAATAATAGTCGTTTTTTTGTGAGATGGGTTGACCGATCCTCGCGTGCGAAACTTTAATTTTTGCCTTCTGGCTAACTACCGAACACACTGGAACACAAAACAACCGCAGCGCCGCCGACACGGGACCGCCGTGAGTCCGCTAAGGGGGTCGAGGCGGGTTGCTGCCATTAGGTTATAAACGCCCACGTGGGCGGCCCTACGTGGGGGGCCCGAAGAAAAAATAAAGAAGAAATTAAATTCTTAAAAGAGAGAGAGAGCTACTTGGGCTCTCTCTTCAATTTTTCAAGTATGAAAATATGAAAGGCTTGGACAGGATTTAATAAAGAGGCAAAGGAGTTGGGGTTGTTCTTTTTTGGGGCGGTTCAGGTTGGCGCGCGGGTTTCAGACTTGTTGGAAGTTGTGGTTCGCCGTATGTGATTTGAGAGTAAAGTATATTTATTGGGTTATTAGCAAAGCATGACTGGGCAAGGGTACTGTACAGAATGTCCCTTACGGGAATTCTTTTGAACTATAAGTGTAGTTAGATTTTTTCTTTTTAGAATTTTAAAACTTGAAGTTCATTTGCATATTAACCACATTGGGATGACATGGCATGTTCCTTTTTTTTTGGCCTAATACCCAGCCAAAAACTGTGTTAGATCATATCCTCCCATTGCGAATTTATATAGATATATATAACGGCCACTTGTCTTGAATATGACTTAATTACTAAGTAGTTTTTCCTTACCAATATAGGCGAGATTAACAAACGCTAATAGACATTCTTTCCGTGAAATATGTACTGCATCCATTACAGTATTTAGCTGCAAATAAGTAGGCGACTCCGTGAGTAACTGACATTCCTAGCAAAATACTCAAACTATTTATTTAAAAGTTCGATTTCAAATAGTTTAGCGCTATCAACTAAATGTTCAGCGATTCTTAAGCAAGTCTTATCATACTTCTGCTAATTCAATAGCGATGCTTTGGGTTAAGACATTACTACATTACTTCAAACATTACTTCACCCAGTTCAAGAGTGATGCGAGGGTGAAGTGCATTCAAGGGTGCACACGGCTTCTGTGCGGTGAAACTGCGTTAGCTGTAACTCGGAAACTATTCCTCCGATTTGAATGAAATCTTCTTAAAAGCTTTTTTTACGCAAAGACCTAGGAAGTCGCATTCGCAAAGCTGTCGTGTTAGCACATGTTTAGCTAGATTCGCGAATGCTTAAAAATTAATGGGCCAATTGCAAATTATTGAACGCGAAAATTAGCAAATTGCAACGAACATTTCTTCGTACTTAAGCTTAGCTACTTTACTGTCAGCATCTTTCGCGGAATTTCGCCATAACATTGGCGCAATTGGCGACGCACGTTTTCTATGCTATTCTGCCCGTTGAAAAGCTACGTACAAGGGAAAAACTAATTATTAGAGTGTAAAAAAGAAACGAAATGTTTGCCCATTTATTACAGACCAGGATCTATAGGCAAGTTCTAACTTTGGGAACTCCTCCCCCTTGTTCGTAATTACTTGGTTATCAGATTTGGCAACGAGACGCTTCGGCGGCGGCTTTTCTCACCGATTCTCATCGGCGCCCCTCTTTCGATACCACACCATACCAAAACCCTTTGCCAAGAAGGTAAAAACACGTAGCGGCGTGTTATCGGAACGCAAATAAATGGTCAAACAACTTTTATTTTTTTCCATACGTGAGTCATTATACTACCAACTTGTCAAAGCAAGAAGATATGGGGAACCTTCTTTTTACAGTTGAACAGTTATTTAGTATAATTATCAGCTAATGAAGCTTGGGTGCCCCTCTTCTCGAGTTATCGCCTCCATTGGATTTACACGACACGCCCCTTCTTTGTGTGACTGCCCTCTAACCTGAATTCCCCCCAAACTTAACATAACATATTCCTGGAAATACCGAAAGGTTTTTTCTTTTATTATGATTCATTCACTTCGGCTAAACACTAGTTTATCTATAAACTATCATACACCCTTTTTAAAAACTGCTTACAAAAGGGATTTTAAATTTCCTATAATTAGCGTGGCTTTTAAACATTAGATATAATTGTAACAATAGTTTATTATTTTCATATTTTGTATAACTAAATACTTTTAATTCGGCTTGTAGTCTTAGGCCCGTTACCTTCGTGTATTTCTTCATATAAAGAGTTGGGGGTGAGGATTACGATGAACTGGAATTGTTCCAAAAATCCGTCAATTTAAAAGTTGAACGAAAGGGCATTAAGGACAATTTTTGGTTTTAAAGCATAAGAATTTCGCCCTTATGGCAGTTCGACGTAGCTAAGGTCGATTATAGTCCATTTCACTACAGAAAAATTGCCCTTATCGTCTTTGCATGCTGCTAAGGTCCATTTTCCCTATTATTCCATAGGAAATTCGCCTGTAGTGACATTCGGGTTTCCGTAAGAATGAATTTCTCGAGTATGGGTGTAAACCTTAACAACTTTTTACATCAAATTACCTGTAATTCTATTATTAAGATTTGTATTTAGGATTGCAATTAGGGTTACTTTACTGTTTAGTAGATGCGGTATGCAATCCAAATATGAAAGTACTGGTACTTTTAATATGTTTTGTACTTCATGTAATGTATATTCAATGGCTGCTGTTTCTGTTTGGTTGTTGCTATAGACAGAAGTTCTTGTTATTTCTGAACAAATTGAGTCCATTGGCCGGGAAAAGGTCGCCCAATGCGGGCTTTTTAACTATTGTTTGGGGAAACCGTAAACACCTGTATTACCTTGCCAACGCACACTCTACCCGTCTTTTTCTTTTTTCATTATTATGATAATAGCTGAAATGTTTCTATTTTTTTATTTTCAATTTGTGAAGTCCCCTCAAGGGTTTGTATGTATATAGTGTCCCTTTTTAAAAAAACCGCGTTGTGTCGCGTGCCCCATAGTTTATTCTAAGAGGGAAAACCTACTTTTTTGCGCGTAAACATTGCCTTATCACCTTTTCTTTTTATAGGTCGTCTCATTTCCATAGATGTGGGTGCTGCAACAAGCACAAGGGGACCCCAACAGGTGTGTGTAACCTCCAAGTGTAAAATGCATACACAGGACCTCATTTCAGTGAAATGTCCCAAGGTTTTTCTCTCGCTTCAAGTGAAAACCCAATACCCTCCTGGTTCTTCCCTTTGACATAACTGGGAGTATCTTGAACTAACGAGAATATGTGAAATTAAGTTAAGCTATTTGGAATTAAAATAGGAATTTAATGCGTTTACTATTTCCAAGGAAGGTGAATTTTTTTCCAGATTTTTTTCATTTTTTTCCAGATTTTTTTTTCATTTTTTTTTCCAGGTCTAGAAAATGGTGTGAATTACAGCGCGGTTTCTACTTAAACTTAAAGAGCGCGGGTATACATTCATACTTGAGAAATAAATCCTGACGGAAAATCAAATGTCACTAAAGGCGAATTTTCTATGCTATTAGATGGGAAAATGGGCCTCAGTAGCATTCAAACACGATAAGGGCGATTTTGCTATGATAAAATGGGTAATTCTCGATCTTAGTAACAATGAATTGCAATAAGGGCGGATTTCCTATGCGTTAACGCTAGAAACTGTCCTTAGTGTCCAAACCACATCTTTCCTTGTCAATCTTCATCAGCGGATACTACTTTTTCTTTAGGTACTTTATCTGGTCGTCGTCTATAGCCATAGGCTTGGCGAATTTTAGCACCGTTTAATTCTTAAACCAAAAATCTACGCTTTGAGCACAGTAACGGTCAACCGGTAAACGATTGAGTCATTCGTCACGCCTACTTAAGGGGGCCGTTGGTGGTGATGGTGTTGTTAGTTAAGTTAGAACAGGTATTTTATATGCACTCTCACTCTGTACAGGTACCGAAAGCTGTGATTAGCACCGAATTTTCAGGAAGTTCGCTGATTACAGGGTATAGGTTTCTACTCCATTGATCAAAGTTCCAATACACCATTCTAAAGCTTCTGGATATTATTCCTTCCTCGAATGTTTAATCTTTTCTTATCGAAAAACTTGTTAAACTCTCTTTCTCTATGATCAATTTATACTATTGAAATTCACTAGACACAACTACATATACATAATTGAATTAAATAAACCGCAACTTTACGTAATTTGATTTGATCAATTTTTAAAATTATCGTTGCACAACTTTCTGCAGTGTAGTATTCATAAGGTAACTGACCTAACTGTAAATAAAATATACATAATAAATCCTAATTAAATAGAAATAGATAAAAAAAAAAGGGGAGGGAGGCATTAAGGCGTAATAAAGCTAATGAATAAAACGTGAGGACCTGAAAAAAAGTGGATGAAAAGCACGAGATTTTCCTATTAACTCATATCTCTCTGTCTAAGACTCGCACGACCGCTTGGGCAAACGACTTGTTAACAAGCTCACATGCCATAGCTTCAATGAACTCTCGAATGAGCGGCATTTTCAAGTATCTGACAGCTTCCTTCTTATCTTATAAACCCAAAGGGAATGAAAAAAAAGAAATCCTCAAAAAAGGCGAAAATGAAAGTTTTTGTTTCCCTTCCCTTCATTTTTTCTTTTTGTCTTTTCTCGCGTTCTTAAAAATTTTACTGTCTTATATATACCTATACGCAGCTGCTCTGATTCTTATAATAACCTTAATCCAAAGAAAAACAAGACGAGATAATAACAAACGGCACTGCACAGCACGCTACGAGAACCAGGGGTATAGAGGTGCGGGTATTTGCATAATGCTTAGAAGTCTTAATTATAGAACGCCTGTCCAACTTAGACCAAAAAATTCTCTACGGACACTGTACACTATACCTACCTACCTTAGAAGCTATACCTATATTGTATTGATGTAAAGTATGTTGTGGACAATAACTTTTGGGCCAGCTGCAACCCCCATAAAACCTTCCCAATACTTCACCCAAAGTACGAAACTAATTAACGCAAAATATCAAGGCTAAGGTGCCCTTCCCTTCAACAACGAAACACAGCACTGGAAACTCCAGAAATGTACCACATTTTTTCATAGTTGGCAACACTGAAATCTTCCTGTCCCTTTTGATGTTGGCTCAATATCCCCCAACAATGAAATTTCATCCTCTTTGACTACGACCAGAACAGTGACGTGGATTTAAAAGGAACTTTTCGTTGTTGTTATGCGACTCAAAGCAACGTTGCAAAGCAAAGCAATCAATCCGGAGAACATGTACATGTTCTCCGGATTGATTGAGAAACGTATATACTATGTAGTATCCCGCTGTCAGAAATGACACTAGTGTGTCACTTTCGAACAATGAATTTTGTATTGTTTAGCTAATGAAGTGATGGGAATCGTTCTAACCTAACTTAACCTAACCTAACCTAAGGCATTTCCAATCCAACCACCAATTTTCAGCCCGAGTGACACCCGTTGGCCATTATTTTTCCGGAGAACGTTTTGCAGCAATATGACACACGTAGTGTCATTTTAGCTACGGTTTTTGAAACCGGAGAACCTGTTGCACCAAAGTGTAATACTAATAGCGCCTTCTACTGGGTGCACTGGTGCAATATTTTTGGCACTCAGTGTGTCAATCATGTGTACACTATGTGTATGCAAAAACTATTGCACCAGTGCAACCACTGGAACGCGCTACAAGTATAGTGCGTCTATTTTCAACAATGAACAACGAAGTTGATGACTTTGACAGATTTGACAACTAAAACTTAATGACACAACGGATCGGACTACTTTGCCCTTTCTAAACAATACAGATTCAACGCCATCAAAATTGTAATTTTTTTTAAATGGTCGGCCTAAAAATGACCTTTAAATTGTATTTCGATACTTACTTGTTAAAATTTCCAAGTTTTATTTTTATTTTTATGAGCAATGCCGTATGATTAGAGGAAAATCCTGTTCTAATCAAGTTTCTTATTAAAAAAAGGAAAGGAAAAGAAGTTTGCAAGAGAGAAATGCGCTAAGAAAGAAAAGAGTTAAAGAGATTCCAGGAAGTAATTCCAACACACACACCGTTACCTCGGTTTTTCTTTTCCAAGAGCTTAAGGTTCGAAAGCGAGTTTTTCGCAGACCCACTTGGCTCTTTGGCAAGGTAGCGTGATCTTTGTCACCGCTTGGGATCTTGGCCAGCCTTGAGTTTCCGAGTCCCAAAAGCATTTGCACCTGCCCTCAATGACTCCCGATGATTATTGATGACGGGTTGGCCTCATGTGTGGCAAGCGCACGAGCCATGCGGGTACCGGTGTTCAGTGCTCCGTTCAGCTTTCCTCGGAAACCCCAAGGTATTACTATATATATTTATACGTACCCCTCTCTGAACGATCTGTATGTTGTTTCGCGCACACTTACTCACTACCAGTTCGAAAGGGATAGTAATTTTCCAGGGAGCAATATAACATGCAAGGTGTGTTGCTTTTTTAGTAAGAGCGAAGGCATTTAAATGATATGGTTCGAGACAGCAAAAAAAAATACAAAAAAATACGAGAGTCAGTATGTGGGTAACCGGAAGGTTAGCCGAGTTTGTTATAGACAAAAGAAAGGAAACTGGTAAGCTGATCCCTTTAAAAGGACTTTTTGGCTTTTAAATTGGTCCAGGGAATTTAAGAAGATTTTGGAAGAAACTATAAGATTTTTTGTAGAGAAAAGAAAGAGAGTTATGGGAACGGCAGTTGACTTGTTGACTAGGGAGGGAAGTTGAGGAAAAGCTGGATTTTTTGCGCTTTGATCAGAAGCTTATGTGTAGTTTAGTATTGCGTTGAAATGGAGGACCTATTATGGCTGCGAAGGGCCGGTTCAAGTTGAATGGAGAAAGGTTTTTGGTAGGGGGTTGGAGTGGAGGCCACTTGAGGGTGCTGTTGAATAACAATCGCAAGACCCTTTTTGACTCCTTCCGGGAACAATGGCCGAGCAGAGATGCCAGATGGAAAAAGAAAAAGATCGACTAGGGTTGGGGGGTGATCAATTGAAATAAGTCCCAAAAACGTGGTCACATCAATGTCAAAACGTTCCCAGGCCACTTATGTTCTTGCATTTCAAAAGCTTTGGGGAAGGAAATTTTGCATTTGTTGTGGGGTAGTATACGGTAACAAAAGGTGGAGGACACTTGTAACACGCAATAACGCAGAATTTGAGATCGAACATAACAAACATTGGTAAAAATTCAGTCCGATGTCAACAAGCTTCGATAACTTATCGTTCTGTGAGAACAGTTACGGTATAGTATAGCTTATAACACTTGTATTACCATACAAGTTCAGTTTAGGACTCTTTTTTAGCTATTGCTTGGAAGTATTATCTTCCATCGTTTCATTATCTAATTTTGATGTATGCTCTTGCAGACATTTGATAATTACATGGGATTGCTAATACATAAATTAATAAGTACATTCTTATCATCCACATTAATTTGTTACTAATAAGATTAACCCGATTCTACTTAATATTGTTAAGTCATAATTGTAGTGATTTGCAGATAGTCTGCATTCAGTTTAAACTAATTTATATCAGTATTCTACTTACGGTTTGGTAGGTAAATGATATTCACTTGTTGTGCTTTCATTGTTGTTGTTTTTTGATAGCGTTACCTAACTAAGTGATATATATTTTAGCCGCGTGATGGAGGGGAAATCGAACATTTGGTGGAGTTGTTGCAGGCGCCCGTCACTTTTCGCCATCTTGTCTCTGTTGCGTTGTTGTGACTAATTTAGTTTTTGTTAAGCTAAATATCCGGGAGTGTTTTCTTTAATTATGAATAAATTGAACTATTATTCTCCTGCTTCGGAAATTGATGCAGCAATTGAAGCTTTACGTCAAGTTTTGCCACATAAACTGACCGAACTTTCGTCTCAACGGAGTAGCAGCAGTAGTCCAGCCATTGTATCCAAGTGAAGACATTTACATTGTTATTTGCAATTATTTTAATATGTAGAACAGCCCAGGGTATTTACATAGCAGTTTGGTATGATGTAACACTTGTGTTTAGGGCGGTGGTGCTGTCGCGGATTGAGATTTGCATACAAGACACAGTAGTCGCCCTCAGTCAAGGTGAAGTACCTTTTATACAATGGCATAATTTCAGCTACGATTCTGTAAAATGCCAGAAAAGGATATGCTTTTCTTACGCTGTCATCTACAAAAATGGAAAAGTGGAGACTAAGCAAACTTTTGTCCAGCTGGTTCATTTACTTGAAAAGATCCATTGTCTTCTAAGGAGCGATGCCGTTTCCACTACAAGGTACACTATAAACTCTTTAGTAAACCAAACAAGACCACCCATTATTTATCAATTTGCTTGGAATTATTATACAGGGATTTGTACTACGAAGATGTGAGTTTCTGGAAGAAACAAGACACCCTAGATGCTTTAATTCGAACTGTAAGCGAACTTCTAGGAGTTCCTCGCTACTGCTTGAATATCACTGCAACCGCCAAAGGGCTAATTGCTGGCAACCTGTCCTTTAGAGACGAATTCGGTCGCATTATTAACTGCGATTCAACAGGTACAATTATCTTCAAATTAATAAGGCGGGAAAACGGTTGTACTTCCACTAAATTTCGTTTATCTTTTAATCATTTTTATAGTGACGTTAATTCCTCAAGATGTAGAAGCTCTAATGCATTTCCGTTCGACAGCCAAGTTCATCCTACTAATCGAAAAAGATGCTACTTTCCAGAAGCTCTTGGATGATAAAGTCTTTGCTGTTTTGGGCCACTGCATTTTAATTACAGTAATAATAGAACCCCAGAGGGATTTTTCTTATTTTAAGGGGTTAGTGGATAAGCACAGATACTAATTAGTCAATATGAATAGGGAAAAGGATATCCTGATCAAGCTACTCGAAGATTCCTAAAGAAATTGTGGGAGGAGCTTAAGCTTCCTGTTTTGGCATTGGTCGACGGCGATCCTCATGGACTTAGTATCATGTCTACCTATCGATATGGGTCGGAGGTATTAACCTGCCTTGCCATGATCTTCTCAAATATGATCAACTTTTGACACTATTTCTAGGCTTTAAAAGCGGAAAAGGAGCGATTAGCTGTGCCTGAGATACGTTGGCTCGGAATCCATCCGAGTGACGTAGAACAACTACAATTGCCACAAGAAGCAATCCTTCCCTTAACGGACAAAGACAGAAATATGCTAAACAATCTGAAAATAAAGCCGGAAATCCAAGAAAGCCCGCAGCTCTTAATAGAGGTTGCAATTTATTATTTATTCTATTAATTCGCCCTTCGATGACTTAACTTTTCTTATATTTTCTTATATAATTTCCTGTAGATTGATACAATGCTGCGTTTGTCGTGTAAAGTAGAGATCCAAGGCTTGACAAAAGTGAGTTCTCACTTTCTAGTGGACTCCTACCTCCCGAGCAAAATAATCCGGAAATCCTGGAAATAAATTTCAAAATTTTAAAATCCGCGCCAAAATGTATTTTATCCGCGGCAAAAGTCCTAACGTCATCCGACTGTCAACTACAAGACTACATAGCTAATTTAAACGACTTTTTAGCGTTTTCTATCTTATAAAAGTCCAATTTATAATATTTCTGCTTTGCTTATATTTTTCCAACAATAAAATTCTTTGTTTCATTAAAATATATTAAATGCGTTCACTAGGTGGCGATACCGCCCGACCGTTCTCCAGAAATCACTCCATTTATTCAATTTCTTTCCGACTGTAAACAACCCGTGTTTTGGTGCGCAGAATAACGTGGAAACGTTCAACACTAATTCTAGGCATTGTAAAGCTAAAAAACTCGTATTTAAAGCCATTTCCCTTGTTGAAATGGACACTTGAATCTGAAATCCTTAGTATTACATTTTTACATTCTTATTAGTTATTTTCATTGTTTGTTGCCAACATAACAATGAACTATAGTCATTGGATCATTTCTAGATGGACACAAACCGTAGGAAAAGCACAAGAAATGTAAAGAAAACTTCCACTGTCTCGTCAAACAGAAATCCGTTAAAAAAGTAAACAGTTTAAGTGAAAACTTTAGTTCGGTAACTAATCATGTAATTTAAATATGGATTTTTTTCTTTAAATTTGAATGAATTTCTATTCATGGGTAAGTTCTTATGATCTTGAGCTGAATTCCTGTCAGAAATTAAGCTCCATTGGTATCTAAATCCAAAAAGTTCAAGCATTTAATCTCTAATTCTCGTTCTTTTTCTCTTTTTTCTCAAGTTTAAATGGCCTAGAAGTTGGTCCTCTTTCGTCCCGTCCATCAAAGATAGGCAAAACCATGGCAGAGGTAGAATTGATCGTTCTAGACGACGACGAAGACGAAGTTAAGGTTGTAGAACATGCTAAACCGTTGGAAACGCTGGAACGTGCAGCGAAACGAGCCTCTTTGCCCCGCAAATGTAAATTCCTGACCTGTTTGCCCTCGCAACCTCAAGCGATGGCTGCCTCTCGAAAGAAAGCAGAGTCTCTGAAGGAAATAGAAGTAGCAGAATGCCTGAAACATGCTAGAGTTACAATACCTCGTCTTGAAGACGTTGATTTGCCCCCAAACAAGCCAATTTTGGAGCCCATTCCCCAAGAGACGCATGAGGAGGAACCCGAACCACAGGGGGAGGAGCCCGAACCGCAGAATGAGGAGCCCGAACCGCAGAATGAGGAGCCCGAACCGCAGGAGGAGGAACCCGAACCACCCCCAAAGACTCGACGAATTCGAGTTCGGAGGAAAAAGCGAGCAGCGAGTGTCTTGGATTTGAACTTCATTCCGTTGTCGGAAAATGTGGAAGTACTCGATGTTAGTATGACTTCCGAGGAGGATTTCATGCCCTTAACGGGGTTATCTGCGGATGAGAATAGGAATAGTACTTCCGTGCATGAACGGAATGAGCAAGAATTTGAAGGGACTTCCTCCATTTTGCGGAAATTACGTAAACGAAAGAGGCTTAGTAGAAAGGAAAAGAGGAAACGATTGTCGCAGCAGCCGAGAAGCATTGATTTGACCGCGATTCCCTTACCGGATGATCCTAGAAACACGCCAGTTAGTAAACCGAGTCTACGACAGCTAGTTAAAGCGAGGAGAAGATGTCAACCTGTGAAGAAACGTGAGAGTTTGCTGGCGGCCAATAGGGGAATTCCTCTCATCGAAGAAATAGTCATTGAGGATGACGATGAAGAAGTTGTCGTGCAACAACCGTTGTTAAGAAGCCCTCAATCCCAGGTAAAACACAATGCTGTATATTGCGAAGCAATTCTAACATTGTAACATTTGTTTATTATTTTCTTGGTAATTTCTCATTTTTCTCGGTACTTTCTATTTTTCTTATTTTTTTTTATTTTTTTCTTCATAATTTCTCGATTGTTTATAATTTCTGATCAATTAATAGTGTTTGAAACCACACGCAATTCTTTGTAAATAATTAACTGTTTATAGGCGCCATCTACCGTCAAAGTTTGGAAAGCCCTTAGGCTACGGTACTTCAACTACGTTTGCGGGGGTTATTTATGGCTTTAGAAATTTGAATTTTTTCCGATCCATACTCCTCTACAGACTTCTTTTTTTGTAAACGTGGAAGAATATTTTTTTTAATTTTTTTAAAATCTTTTCTGGATTTCGTTTTTTTTAAAATTAAGGTAAAGTAGCAGGTTGGGAAACGGGGGGGGGGGTATATTTACATGTATCGACTGCCTGCTTGAAGAAGGTCACGGTTGCAGGAAAGGCTTTTTCCCGAGTCAAGATTGTGGGTGTAGAAATGGATCTTAAATGGATATAACTTTTAGTACATTATTTAATGGGTAATTTTATTTATTTGATTCATTTATATATATATTTTTTAGGAAAACAGGCATGAAAATTCCGTCTTTGTGTTCTCGGGTGCGAATCAACCCTCTCCAGCAGAAATTACCCTCGAAGAAGGGGAGATTAGAGAGCGAACGGACGACGATGAGATTCAATTTGTTGGCGCCAAAGCTGCTCCTCCTTCTCCCAAACGGCTCCACCCAGTTGCTGGTCCTGCTAACGCCAGCAAGGGGAAAATTAATTCCAGTCCTAACCGCAAGGTCGTTAAGCCTATGAAGGACAAAAAGAAGTGTACCAGAGCAAAGCGTTCACCTGAGAAGAGCAGGGCACAAGCCGACAGAAGACGGGAGAATAGGCGTCGAGAGGCCGAAATGTCCACCCAAACCACGCCCTCTTTAGGTCACGTGCCGCCCCTGAACAGCAAAATGAGTCAGAATTGTTCCTCGCCATTGGTTAAAAGCACCAACCCAGCTACTGCTCCTAATACTAGCCAAGTATAATTCATAAAAAAAAAAAAATTGTAAAAAATAGTCTATTCTTGAATCTTAATTTTTTAGGGACCAAACGAGAATATTCGACCTACAACTAACAATAGTACCTCTTCTCATTACAATCGAGTAAGTTTCGTTTAATTAATAATTTCATTTAATATTTCCGTTATCTTGTAAGAAATTTTAGTGTTTTAAAGTATACGCCTTATCTATTGACTTAAAAATGTCAATAAAAAATAAGTAAATTTCTTTTTTTAAATGTCAATAAAATAGGTTTGGGATCATCCACCTAGCGGCCCCAACATGCCCTTCGTGCCAACGGTCCATCAAGTTCCCCGCCAATTTGACTTCCGGCAAGATGGCTACAACCCGGCAGTGCACGGCCACTTGAGGAACGTTCCTATTCCTTTGTTGTACAATCCTGAAGCCGCGTCCTTGCCACGTGTTGGGCTTCGACCGATCATTATCGATGGTTGTAACGTGGCGATGCAGTTAAGTTTCAGTTTTTATTTATTTTGATGGGAAGTTTTTTAAATCATTATTCTCATGTTTGTATCACTGTGGATTATAGCCATGGCAGAGACACAATATTTTCCGTGCAGGGAATCCAGCTTTGTGTGGATTACTTTCTGAAACTGGGACACCGAGTTATTGCCTTTGTACCTGAGAATTGCTTTGGCAGAGAGCCGACAGATCCGAAGCTATTAGATAAGTTGGAACGAATGGGTTATGTCGTTAGGACCCCTGGAAGGGTCATTCGGGGGAAAAATGTCACATCCTATGATGATAAGTAAATTAAATCTTCCTTTTTCTAAAAATAAATAGATTATTGGTTAATTTATATTTTATTTATATTTATTTTTATATTTATGTTATTTTTGTATTTTTTAGTGTCAATAAAAATAGGTTTGGAATCAGCCACCTAGCGGCCCCAACTTGCAATTCGTAGAGTATTTTTATTTTATTTTTTTATTTATATTTAGAAAGAAAATTCCTTTTAGATTCTTGGATTATTTAGTGTTAATTCTATCTAGAATAGCTTTTCTACCTTTAACGAGAGTTAATCTTACTAAATTCTTACTTTAAGTAAACGCAGAAATTCTGTAATTGTTAGTAATGAGCTTGTTATTCTTATATATTAAGAATGATTCTGAAATGTTTAAGCTTAGTAGGTTGTATAAATGAAAAAGTAAGGAAAATACGTAAGTTTCTAAGAGTTTTTTTTTTATGAAATGCTAATATTGGGCTCCATTAAGGTATATTGTGAGCTATGCGACGGAAGTGGGAGGAGTTATTGTCTCGAGAGACAAGTACCGGGATCTGATTGGTGAACGTTGGAGCTGGAGGGCTACTATTGAAGGAAGGTAATATAAAAGTCTCGCTTCTATTATTGCTTCCGTTTTTTAGACACCCCCATTTTTAAAGAATTTTTGAGTGATTTAATCTATTTTTTATGATCAATTTATGCATTCTATTAATGGGAATTCTGGGTTGGTAGATTGCTGCAGCCGACTTTTGTGGATAATATGGTTATGTTCCCAGATGATCCGTTGGGTCGATGGGGTCCTCGACTTCCTGCTTTTTTGTCTTTCTAATTTGCGTAATTGCAGAATTGATGTCATTTTGCAGAATTGCAGAATGTCATTTTGTTATGTGAAGAGAGAATGCTTGGGATGATTGAGAATGGGTCCAGTCATTTATTCCAAGCTTATTTTTTTGGTTCAAGTTCACCCTTATGAGGCCTTCCAAAGCGAAAACCTCGCTGAAAAGAAACAAGTCCCTTTTCTCTTGATCTTCTTTCGGTGACAAGTCATGACGTACAAGCATAGCATGCCGTTTTAGTTAATTTCATAATAATAGTAACCCAGATCAGAAGTTAAAAACAGTTGGTTTCCTCCACGGTTGAATAAAACGTATTTTTTTCGCCCAAAGAAATTATGAGGAAGCAAGCAATTCAAATTAGACTAAACTATCCAAATATTTTAAATTCTGTAACCTTCAAAAGGTCATGTCAAGTGTCAAGTGGTAGGTCATCTAGCGGAAACGATCCTAATTAATGACAATAACCCCAGGCTAACCATGGAAATTTTGTATATTTATTTTAAGAACAGTTTTTAGGAAGGAATCTCAGGTTATTCTATAGAAATTCGGAAAGTTAGGCAAGGAATCCACTGTTTAAGAAAATATTGCGAAGATCTTGAGTTTCGTCTTTGGTGAGCTTGAGCAATGGCCGCCGAGTTGGGCCGCCATAGAAGCCCACCCAATCCAACACGGTTTTAACTCCAGCAACGCCGTATTTCTGGGTTACCTTTAGACAACAAAGTTCCAAATTTTAAAGCAATAAAGACTTGACTAAACATTACGAGTTCTAGACAGAAAGGTTAAAAATTTGACAATATTTAAAGCGATTCAACTGCAACCGTTTAGGAACACGCTTGGCCTAAGTCGCAACCCGCGTGGTTTGGGTGCTTGTTTGTGTTAAAATAGCGGAAGGATGAATACTTACAGCTGAGTTGGGTCCCAAGAGACCTTGTTGCAAAGTAAACGCATCGTCCATTCGCTTTTCTTGACACAAGTCGTGTAGTTTCACAGTTTGTGTCCCCAAGACGTTGGCTAAAGCACAGATGCCGCCCACACAGCCTACGAGTTAACAAAGCCGTACGTACATTAGCTGAGTAGTTTTTAGTTTTCATTGATTATTTGTTGAAATTAAGTCGTTTCACCGCTTAAGTAGGCCGGGAGAAGGTAACTTGCTGAGCCTGCGAGCATTTGAAAGTCTTCGGTTTTTGTCTCGCGAAATATCTGCGCCATTTTGGTGACCTATTGCGTTTAAAACGCAGGTAAACAGGTTAAAAATTTTTAAACATAAAGAAAATAAGATGAAATGACTTACATCGCCGCTGCTTTCTTTCATCCCGATAATGTTTGGATGCTTAGCAAGAACTTCGATGGCACGAAGCGATAAATCAAGGCCAGTGAATTTTTTAACAGAGTAAAGGATGAGTGGAATAGGACTCCTGTCGGCTACTTCGGTGTAGTAGTTGATCAAAGCCAAGTCCTAGTTTTAATTACACGCAAAAAAAGTGCATAAATTAAGAGATTGAACGCTTAGCAAATTTGCCTTCTTGAGGTTGTTAAGCTTACAGAAGTAGTTTTAAAAGTAATACGTAGTAATTATCGTACAAAATAAGAAATATTAAATTAGCAGAATTTATATTCTCAAAAACAGTAAAGAAATAACGAAGTAACGTTAAAATTAGTGTTTAATTAAGATTCTACGAATTTTAATGTATTTTTAAACCCATTTAGAAGGCTTAGATGAGCGAACCCGCACACTTAGCCAACTTGCGGTTCGGCTTCGACGGTTACCGATCGTCCCGCGGGTCGGTTCGGTAGCCGGGTTCAGTACCCGCTTCTAGGCTAGGTCTTTTAATCTCTGGTAAAATTAACCACAGCTAGTAAGAGAATACTAAAAAAATAAGAGATACATTTAAAAAATAAAGATAATCTTAAACACTGATTGATCAGGACTAAAACACTAAAAAGGCGTTCTAATAAAATCTTACATTCATTTGACTCTTAAAATAATGCGGCGTGATAACCAAGGCGGCGTTAGCTCCTGCGTTAGCCATTTGTTCGCACAAGGGGATGGTTGCCATGGTAGCTAGTATAAAAATATGCCAACAAGTTCGAGGTAAACAATGTTTTTCTTCTTCCTTTGCTTGAGTCATATCTTACATTCGCAACCGCAGCCAGCAATAATTAATTTGTTGGACGTCACAGCTCCTTTGACTGTCTTTACTACTTCCACTCGCTCCGCTAGCGTTAGGAAGGGAAATTCACCATTAGAGCCTTGGACTACGTAACCTATGATGTAAACAAAATAGTCAGTTTAAAGCAGAGGGAGATTTCGGTTTAAAAGCGAAGCATTTTTATTTTTTATAAGTATTTTTACCTGCAAAAGGCACACTTTCCCATTTGGAGATATTTTCTTGCAATTTGTCCATCGCTATTGATTCATCTTCCCGGAAGGGGGTTGGAATTGGCGGAAATATGCCATTGAGTGAGATGGAGAAGTTTCGGAGACTTAAAACGTTGAATTGCATAGGTTTCTTAAGAAATGCAGTGGATAGGGTCTTGAACAGCATCGTAAGAGTTAGGAGACGAAATTGACTTGTTAAAGGGATCTTGGAAGGTTGTGGAATGTTTTCGTGAAAGGAAAGAAAGAGGGAGAAACTGAATGATAAACGCACGAGAGTTATTTAAAAACACGTATGGTTTATGTTTATCTCTCTTATCTTGAGACGGAAAGATGTCTAACCACGTACAGAGCGATTAGACTCCCCAGGTTCAAGCATGTATTTATTTGTATTTGTAAACCCGCCTCTAGGGCCTCCTCCAAGCTCGTCTGCTCCCGCCATCTAGATGATAGGTCATAAACTGAATATTAGGATCAGTAGTTTGTGTGTTTATACTTAACCCGTTAGATAGCGCGGATCGACTTTAAACATCAAGAAGCAGTGTTTATACTTAGAGACACGTTATTTACGTGATGGGATTTTGATAGATGTATGTAGTTTATGCCATTATGAGAATGGTGAGCTTTGTTACGTGTCTTTGGTATTAGGTCGTTCACGAGTCGTGGGCACGCAATTCAACGCTACCCCACGTCACGGGCTCCTACGGCTCTTGGTTGCCATGGTTATTGTTTACAGACCATTCACAGACAATTCTTAGAAGATCGCGTTACTGGTGCGAGTAGAAATGATCCTTCCGAAAACTGCGAAGTTCTTTAGAGACGAATTCTTATGAAATAACTAGAGCAAAGGGACCTTAGTGACACTCAACTGCAATAAGGGCTATTTTGTTATGTCTAGTCAGGGAAAAATAGACCTTAGCAGCGTAGAATCGCAATAAAGGCGAAACTCGTATGCTTTAACGCGAGAATCTTATCTTATGTACTGCTTATTGATCTTAACCCCTGCTTACACAATCTTTGCTTATGTCATCTTCTGAAAACCATGCTACTTTTGCATTATGCTTCATCATCTTATAGAAAAGGGAGCCGATGTAGAGAAAAATAATGTGGCTGGAAGGGGCTCTACATTGGATCGTAACGATGTTACATTGTGTTTTTTGGACGCTGGTTGAATTAACCAGCAGGGGATTGTAAAAAAAAGTTATCGGGAAAAGATCTGTAATGATCTTTATGTAACAGCAAGGGTATATACGTGCTGAAATGAGCAATCTATTGAATGCCAGAAAAACTTTCCGGGAGCTAGAAACGTTTAATTGTTGTACTGTGTTTGCTGTTAGGAGCTTTTAGCAGATCAGCACGTACAGAAATTTCTGCGAATTAGTCCGTGAAGTTTCTTCAAATTATCAGAGAATTAACCTCCGGGAAGTTCTTATAGTGATGTAACCTAAGTTGAAAACTTTGGTCTCTAAGGAGAGCGAGCGCGGAAATTTCCCAATTTCTGGCTTGGAATCTAAATGGCTGAATTTCTAAATGTAAAGTGCGCGCCGCGCTTCTGAGAAAATGGTTTAGGGATACCTGGTAGTACTCTGGAAAACTTACCGGGAATCATGCAATTTTTACACGATTTTTCCTAAACGAAAGGTTGGGCTATTCTAGTCTATTGTAGCGCTACCTAACGGGTGAAAGGTGCAAAATTGCTGTCCTAAATTGAAAGGAAATCGAGGAAAAGGATTGAAGGATTCAGCGTCTGTAACCTGGATGACATTCACCGGAAAGCAATTTGCTGCCTTTGTAAGTGAGACATTGCAATTCAGACCAGAGTATCGCAAGCACTATTGTTTTCGCGTTCTCCAGTTTATTTGCATTGTATTGTATTCTAGACGAGAAGCGTTTATGAACCAGAAAGATCCCCCGAGAAAATTGGCAGTAATAAAAATAGCGGCTCTATTACTGTCCATTTTCACCATGGTATATTAGTAATCGATCGCAGCGATAAGCTATTTCTTAATTCTAGAGGCAGCCTTTGAATTTTTAACCAATGAATTGAGCATCTTTCTGAAAGATCTGTAGGAAAGGCAGTTAATTTTCAAAGCTACGGATTTATTACCTGAAATCAACCAAGTCAAGCACAATCATTTACAGCTTGTGACTATGTAAAACATTACTGTCAGTTGAATTTTCGAAAATATGCATACATATGTACTCATTTCTCTCTCCTCCGCCCCAAGCGTGTCAGGAATAAGTGGTAAAGGAGACGCCGAACGAATGAGCCTATCCCACCGTTTGAGGTTGTGATGTGCAAAGGGATGAAGTGTCCGGACTGAAACTCAAGGGGACGAACACTGTCCTCGCGTCCTCTCCGTCCTTAATAATGCGTGACAATGTTCGTGTCCAAATGTTGAGTCTGTTGAAGTTTATGAAGATGGCTTAACGGGACAATAAATACCGTAAGGAAGCCCCTCTGGTTTGAGGAAAAGAACCAAGGGAGACCAGAGCGAAGACAGTAAAAATAGCGGATGTAAAATACGTGGGATATCTGAGAAGAACACGCGTCAGAGCATCAAATTGAATCAGATGGTAAAGGTCTTATGTCCCTTTGAGAACAAAAGCACGGGTAGGGTCTTTGTGCGTCATAGGCTGCACTCAATCTGGGTTTCCGTAGGGGCTATCGGTTGGGCACTTGTGGTGTGTATACCGTCACAAATTCTACCGTCTAATTCAATGTCAGAATTCCCATCAACATCGAACGCTTTTGTATATATCACCACTGGTTGCCTACTTGTGATGCCCTCCATGTTTTGATTCTGATTCTTCAGCAGTCGTTTATTGTGATCAATACTATGTAGGCAGGAATTGCCGGTACCGTCGTTTTGTGCACAAATCGAAGTCGTTATTCCTTTGCCGATCTCCCGAAATTCTTTTCGGAAGTTCTCGTTAAGCCACCCATACAACATGGGATTCGAACAGGCAGAGCTCATGCTAATCATGTGGCATATAGCGTAGGTAACCAACATGCTCTGGGTATCTTCCCCGAATGGGTTCACATGGAAGTCCAACATGAGGTTATAGGTATTCAAGGGCATCCAGCTAATTCCGAAGATGAGCGCAATACAGACCAACAAAGTGTTTGTCTTTTTGACGCGTTGATCTTCGCTTTCCTTTCTGCTGCTGTTCTTTGACATGTTGGATAACGCCACCATGCGAAAACGGAGTTTGCGACAGATCCTCGCGTAAGCAATGCTAACGGTGATGATGGGCAGTGCGTATTGAAAGAGGACACTGAAGAAGGAATAGAAAGCGCGCCCATGATCGAAGGGCCACTCTTCGACGCAGTAATTCAGCGCGTGGATGTCCAAGCCTGGAAGGGAGATCGGGTAGTGTTTCAAGGTCCGCCAGAGGAAGAGTGGTGTGGCTAAGCAGAAACCAGTGAGCCAGATGAAGAATAAGGTCAAGAAGGCACCCGCCCGCTGGAGGCTTTCCTTTGTTGGGTAGACAATGATCTGGTATCGGTCTAACGCAATGGCGGTGATGGTGATGGTGGACACAAAGACCGAGGTGGCTTGTAAGGATCCGCCGAGCTTACATAACCAGGCGTGGTTGCCTAGCGGCCAGTACCGCGTCAGGATCTCCATCAATGTCAAGGGCATCGTGACGAGGCAGAGCAACAGATCCGAGATGGCCAGGTTGATGATGAACACGTTGCGCGTGGTGCGCATGGAAGCCTTGCGCACTACGGCACACACCACCAACGAGTTGCCCAGGGCGCCCAGCATAACCAACATGCTGTAGGCGCAGAGGAGGCCATAGAAGGCCGGGTCGCTTACCCGACGGTTGTAGGCGAACCGCTCTATCAAACTGTAGTCAAAGTTCCGCGTCGCGTTGATCACCCAGGAGATGTTCTGCAGGAATAGGGAAATGTTCTCTTTGCTAAACGCACTGTCCAGTTCGGAAAAGTCCACGCCTAAGTTCTCCATTTTCATTTACCCTTGCTTCGTGAACTTTGTGATCAGCCAAATCAACGGCGATGATGATGAACGACGACTAGGATCCGAACCTGATCATCACTTCACCGCAGTGAACCGCAACGAAGAGGGGCGGAAAGGAAGGTTAAAAGACAAGACAGCCATTAAGTTTACTAGAGTCTAACAGCATAGGATGATTCGTGTACTTACGAGATGTATCGTCAAGGCGGCTTTTGACTTTGATAGCACAGGGCGGGACGATTGGGGTGGCCACCAGACGGAAAGAGTTCTCCTTGATCTGTTGGTCGGAAAAGATGTAACCATGGTTAGTCGTAAGTAGAGCTAACAGATGTTTCGGGTCTGCAGCCTAGAATGGGTGGGTTTGCTGGGGTAGGATAAGAGATCATTAGGAAGCTGTCGCATCGGTTTAGTCATGGATGTTTTTTTTATACCGAACGGGTTGATCGACCGTAAGCGGGCACTAAACCTTCGCTCCTCTGCCGCTAGGGACGATACCAGCCCTAGTAGGGATAGTAGGAATCACTATCACTGCTCTTGCTGAGACCATCTTACGAAGCCTACGTAAGGGTAAACTGATTGACGTTAGATGTCCCAGCCCTTTGAAGTGATTGCTCCATCTCCGGAAGGAAACTTCGGTCAGCAGCAATGTCTTCTGAAAGGTTGACGGATCTTTAAGCCTATTGTTGCCCCTTTTTACGCAACTACCATCAACAACTACGGCCAGCGCTCCTCTGCCACTTCCACTAGCAAACAACGTCCTTTAACTCTGCAAAGCCTCTTCGAAAACCGCGTCTCTCGTACAGCCCGTTAGACGTCTCGTAAAGCTTACACGTGCCCTGCGACTTTTCACTAGGAAACCTGGCCAACCCCCACGACACGGAGGTGTGCGATTTCCTTCTCGCTGGAAGAGGAAACGTTATCCACTGTAGCCAACCAAAAGGGTATCACCAGTACAAGTCTGGGTGTCTGAAAGCTGGTTACATAAGTTGTGTCTCTATTCTTCCCGGAGGTATTGCTATCTTAACTTTCCAGCCTTCATGAGCCTGCAAGAAATGGAAAGCCAAGCCCCTGTTTCTTTTGCTGTGTTCACTTCAAACAAAAGTAGCTGGGGGATTGGCGTTGTGGAATATTAATCCGCTTAGCTTACGGTTCGCGGAGGCTCCAGGAGCGTGGGTCGTTGACGTTTGACGTGGGGTCCAGGGGAGGCCAGGGTTGCTCCTTCTACCCGACCGTCTTAAGCCTTAGGCGATTTCTCCCGTTCGAATGCGCTGACCCGTAGTTTCGAGTTCGGATCAGGTCCACGTGCATTACGTTACATTCATATCTGCAGCGTCCAGCAATATAGCCATATACAGTAATATGGAACAAGCGCGTAAGTCTTCTGGCCTTTCATTATCGCTCACGGGGAATGGATGGAATGGGAGGAAGATAATGCGGCGTGGATGGAAGGTTTCTGATCCAACTTAATGAAGTAATGCTCGCAGTTGTGAGGTACTGGCAGGAAGACCTTCGGCGGCAGCAGCATACAGCTTCCCTTTCAGTTTTAGTTTCCAGTTCGTGATGTCCGTATTGTTTCGCTCTCGGTTTCAGGTTTCTATAGGAACTCGAGAGGATTACGTCCGAAGCTCAAATTCCTTTAAATGCTGCGGTTTATCTTTACGTATCTTTAGAATTTCTGCAGCTTCTTGAAATCCTGGCCTCTCGTTTTGACTCAAGTGCAATTGCTGTGGCTTTTGTAGGACAGCAGATATGTTACAATTGCCGCAGAACGTCTGAGTATTTCTTCTTGACGGCCACAATAGGCTAGGACTAAAAAAAATTCCCTACGTCTGCAGTTGAGGTCAATACAGATAAGTAAGTCAATATTTTTGACAGCGGAAGGAGATACATTCGCCATTGCTGCCGCAGGAATTGAGATTATTTACTTGTGTCGGCAGTATCATGTTCCCAGTATCGTGTTACGTATTTCTTCCATTGCTAAGTCCCAGCGATCTATTATTGATCTAACGTGGGAAACTTCGTCGCGGTTTCGATTATGAAGACTGTTAGGAATCCTCATAAGAGCCTCGCCAGTATTTCTGCTGCTCTTTGGGATAACTGTCAAGTTCTACCGGTAAAAGGTAGCGCCATTTGGCGTTATATTGTTGCAGAATTACTGGTCTTGACTGGTACCGAGCCTCTGGATTCTCGGTACGCAGTAATTTGGAAAGATTCAGTCAGGTAATTTCACGAAACCACTGGGGAATTCTGTACTTGAATTACGGTTCTAACCAAGAAATCTTTCCTTCCTGCAACAATTCAGAATTCTTAGACGGAACACTTAAACTTCCGCAGCGCAGAAATAAGAAATCCCGACACTTAGATTGTGCAACATCCGTCTTTCGGAGCTCTTCACTCAGTTTCACAACCCTTAGCTTTCGCCATATTTCTCCGTTAATAGGCTGGCAGAAGTAGAGTGGAAACACCCTTGGAAGAAATGTAAGAACTATAGCTCGAAAATGAAAACAGAAAATGGGTAGAAAATTCGAAAAGACTCAATTCAATCTTCACATAACTTCATTTTTGGATGGTTTGAAGTTAGTTATCGGGTAGCCAGGCAGTAATACAGTACTGTATGGTTAAATTTCGAGATTTAATTGTCTACAAAATAGGAGATACATTGTAATTCATCTCTTGATCGAAAATTTGAACTCTGAACTCTTCAAATATTTTCTCTCTTCTAATTAGAATTTTCGAGTTCTGTTTTCCGAGAACTTTCTTCGAGTCAACAAATACTGCTTCCCGAAATTGAAATTTCGGCTTTGTAGTTGACTTTTGTGTTCAAATATAAAGCTATTTTTTGTTTTTATAAACAAAAAGTTCCTTACAAAAAGGTTCTTACAAAAAGCAGGTCGCCGTCAGCTTTTCGAGGAACAATTTGGGTGTCGTTCATCATCCACATCATCTGTCATTATAACACTTCTGCAGGAACTATAGCATTGCAGTTTTTACTTTCATTAGAAAGTTGGAGGAATGGTTTTAGAAAGTTTATCGTTTGAAAAGTTTGGGTAAGTTTGATCACATTTACCCCACACGTAATTTCTGAAACTTTTTTTGGACACTAGATGGCATAAGTTTGCGAGGGTTTAACACGCGAATCACTTTCAAATTAAGTCAATTAATTAGGGATCTTTTTGGGTCATCAAGATTCAAGTCCAGGGTTATAGTATGACACAGTTTAACGACATCTGGTGATGGTTTGAATAGTTTTCATTACGATGTTTGAGGAGATTTTGTTTGAAAAAACGGAAAAAATCTGACTGAAGGGAACAAGGAACAGCACAGGGTCAAATACGTAACAGCACTAAGATGAAAGACCGGGAAACCAGCTCTTTTCACCTGGGACCGTTTTCCTTCACCTCTCCCACGCATGCGCAGATTGGGCCGTAATGTGTAGTTATATAGACGCGCAGTTATATTATACGGGCCCAGCTGGGCCATATACATCTTGGAGGAAGTAAAAATAGGAAAACAATGTTGATATATGCTTATTTATACGATGTTTCAAGGGAGGTTTTTATATCATTCTTAGATTGTTTTTCATTTTGTTTGTTAGCGCCGCTTAACGTCAGATGAAAGAACAAGACAGACAGTTTTATGGGAGTAAAGAAAATGTCAAGGAGTTCAGAGAAGACATGGAAATGTTAAAAAAGACATATAAAGGTAAGTTAGGAACTTAAACCCCAGTGTTTAGAGAAAGTGTAAATAGTGGTGGCGCTAGATGGCGGTGAGTGTTTGTAAAGTACATATGAACGCGCATCCCTTCTGCGCATAAAATGGCGTGCTCGATTACGTTATAACCCCTCGCTCAATTTGCATACAATTTTTACTATAAATATAGCGATTACTTCACTCAAAAGTAGTATCTGAAACTGGGAGATTCTGATATTTTTCGCATGGCTGACTACTTAATTCGCATTTTGAAAGTTAGTGAAGGAGAAAATTAGGAAAGTCACTTTCAATAAGCAAACGAAAAAGTTTTTAGGTTATTTCCAGACTCGGTTCTTAACAAATATCAATATTTGTCATAGCTCACCCAATAATGTGTTGGTGAAACTTTGAAAAGGCCGAAGCAATATTACTTTTCAGGAATGAACTGGGGTTTATTTACGACGTGTACCTTAAATCAATTTGTAAGTCAACAATTTAAGGTTCAGTCGGTTCCAAAGTTCAATTAAGAGTGACATTGAAATCGGAAATCATTTAAAAGAAAATTGGGAATTGATTAAAGGCGAAACTCCATCCAATGCTGCTGCATCGGTTGCAAGTAATGACTCATATTGTTACCAAAAGCGATATCGCTGAAGGAAAATACTCTCTGGAAGTCTAAAGTCAAAGCAGAATGGTATTTTGAAGCAGAGAAATTCAATGGAAAAGTCAATCAAATAGTCTATAGCTGCAGGAATGTATGTGTATTAAACAATAGGGATGTAAATAATAAGTCAATAAGTAAAAAAAAACGTCATAATTACTGCAATCATCGAGTTAAGGCCGCAGTCGAAAGAAAAACTGCTTTTACGGGGCAGAAATGATTTATTGCTGCAGATATGAGGATATTTGTTAATACCCTGGACTCACTCATCCTGCCCTGCAGTAATTGTTATGTTCCAGTATTACAGGCCTCGGAAAATGAATGGAAATTCCAGCCTGCATAAGTTATTATGGCTGCAAAAATGGTCACGAAGTACTAGCTTAAAACTGCCCATCCTCACGTGCCATGCCATGCCATTTCACTTCAGATTCATACACCCCGAGCTCGTGAGCTTAGCGGCAAAGGAATGTACCAGGCAAAAAGTACCAGGCTCACGCAAGTAATCCCTCGTGTCTTGAGGTTAACAGGGACAGCAATTCTACTGCCGGTACAACAAACGGACTAAGAGCGTGTATTTGGCTGCTAATAGAAGTATCCTACCCTTTTTTCTTACCGAGTGCAGGCTTCAAAGCGCTACAAAGTGTCCTTTTTGAAGTTGAAATCACCTTTCGCAGAAATAAAAGCCGCCGTGAGCAGAAATATCCTCTCAGAGTCCCTAAATCTACCGTTTTTATGTCCTCTGGGAAGTCATTTAAATGCTATAAAAATCCAGCAGAAAAGCGAGAAGAGTTCCCAAATTGGTTGCCAGGAATCGTTTTACAATCGCCGCTAAGATGGTTCAGCCAGATGTGTCTCTTAGTTCTGCCGGGCTTTATTTCTTCGTGGAACCAAGGGCGTGGAAGGACTCACCAATGAGTTCAAACGGCGCCTCTCTGTTGCACCGTTTATTGGATTTTTTCTAGAAATTAGTCCGTAATTTCTAGCGAAGCAATAAAATTGCTGATGAAATTAAGTTGCTATGACGAGGTGAAAAGATGAGAGATTGAGGGGGAGATTTTTCCCACAATGAATCTGTTTTGTTCCAAAATAAAGCTAGAAATGATGGGATAGGCCCGTTTGGTGACGCAGAAATTGATTTCTGCGGGCAGAATGAAGACCTTGATATGAGTTGCTTTAGTCGCTTTGAGGTGGCTTGTTTAGGTATTTGCGGTATTTGGAAGTTGGATGAAAGCAAAGTTTCCCTTTGATCAGAGGCGGTGGAAACATGGGGATATTTCTTCGGGAATCAGTGTTTGCTTTTGCATTACTGCGTTGTTTAGCTCTCATTACTTTGAGAACTTTGACCATTTGTTCTTCAGCTTTCTTCGGCTTCCAAGTTTGAGGAATACACGAGAGCATACATTTTCAAAATTCTCTTGAAGAAAATCTGTCATTGCTGCAGTATTTCTGATTGGGTAACAATAGAAATGTATAACAATAGATAAGTAATGAAGGCGCGGCAGAAATGCCTTCAGTATTCGGCAGAAATAATTGAAAATAATCCTGAATTCCAAAGAAGGTTTTAGTATGAGAAGGTTTCACAATGACTTTCAAGCTGCGAAACAAATAGAAATAGACAAGAAATATCTTTAAATCATTCTTTATAGTCGCGTTCTAATCATTCTGCAGTAATACGGTAGTGCCGCAGTAATAATTATTTCCAGTAATACGAAACAAGCGTACCATAGTAATATTTTTGGATTATTATAACCCTTGTAGCTCGCAGCAGTGCCCATGGCAGCAATCCATTACTTTCGAAGAAATAACGTCATTTCTGCAGTAATACATTGCCTCCACAGAAATATACAACTACCAGGGTGGAAATATCTTTTGCTTTCGCCCTTTCTATAGTAACGTGGAAGTAATATTAGCAATAAGCGCATTTCTACCCAAACTTCTACCAAGCTCTTTAATAATCGCTGTCTCTTGTGGGATCAAGCTAGCTCAGTCTTGTGAAACCCATGCTGGAATATTACTGCAGCGTAAAGCAGCTTGTAATTTCTGCCGAAAACTTCGTAGCCGTAATTACTAAAACTACAGTCCGCTTTCGCAGCGATTAATGATCCGAGAAGACCCGGGACTCCTTCCTTCCGAACACAAAAAGGGTCAACAAGGACTTGACAGATCGTTGTGTACTGGTAGGTGGAAGCTATCGTGCAAGCCAGCATTCCGTTTCCCTTCAACGTCGAGCCAAAAACAGACAAACAAGGAGGAGACATCGTCGAATCGCTGACAGTTGGCCCTTGTACAACTTGTTTACCCATTACAGATTGATTAGATTATATATGATTACTGTAACGGTTTGAGTTTCCCCTGCCAACGAACTGAGTGTTTCTCTCTCCCTCTTCTTCCGGTTTTTTTGTTTTTCCGTTGTACTCGAAGTCGAAGGATTCTAAAGAAATCGGAAGAAGAGAAAGGAAAACCTATTGTCCTATGTACAGCAGATGTAGATATGTTTAATGCTGCACTTCTCTATTGCTGCAGTATCACTGCGGGCTGCTCAGCTATGATTTGTATTATAGTAAAAGCCCTACAATGCAGGCCTGGTTCGTATTTATTAAATATTACTGTACTGTCGTTTCAGAAATTGCGCACTAAGCAGACATAAGCAATTTCTATCGGAAGTTAATTTTCTCGTTCCATTCTGCAGTAGCGGCGTTCATGTCTACGAAGTTCGCAATCTGAAAATCGTATTGATTCGCAGTAATTCACATAAGTTGTACCAGCAGAGATCTTCGACTTTACCAGGACTCGCAAACTGAATAGAAGACGGCAGCTTTAGATTCACCCCCACAGCAACAAGAGGTTCGTACTCTGTAACCTTAGATATTTCTGCCCCATCCCAGAGAAAATAAAATAAATAGAAAAGGAACATTTTCCGCTTTCCAATAAACATGATTTGATATTACGAATTCCCCGGAGCAAAATTTCTGCACGCGATTCAGTCCAAAATAATTATTACTGCAATTTATCCAAAATATATTACTTCTGTCTTTGAGAAATAGATTTTTCAGAAATTAATTATATAATTTCTTTCGTTCTTCTTCGAAACGAAAGAAATTTTCTTTCGGTTTTACTCACTTTTAAAAAGGTTATCCCTATTCTTAGGTAGTTATTGTTATTTCTGCCAAGAAGTAGCTATTACATAAATTCATTTCTTTATATTCCAGCGTTAATTTCTGTCGGATATCTATCGAAACACTTTTTATAGCGGATAATATGTGTGTTTAGGGGTAGAAATGAATCTGAAAGTATTTCTACTACCAAGTTACTATTTGTGTTCAGATATTACTGCAGAAATATGTTTCTGCTCATATAGAACTGCGTAAAACGTATTTATATTCAGACATTACTGCATAAAACTTATTTCTGTCAAATATGTTTCTGCTCATCTATCGCTGCATAAAACGTATTGACATTCAGACATTACTTCTTAAAACGCATTTCTAGTCAGATATTACTGCATACAACTTATTTCTGCTCAAGTATTACTGCATAAAACTTGTTTATGCTTAGGTTTTACTTGAAAGACAAGTTATCTCTGCTTTTAATAGCTATTTTTGCTCCGTAGAACTAATACTCTGGTTCCTAAGAAATTATTTCTGTCAGCCAGAAAATCTCCAATATTTCTCTTGGCGTAAAAAGCAGCATCTCGGCTGCTTACAAATTCAAATAATTATTTTAAAATTATTTCTACCTTAATACCCACAAAATGGCACTATTCCTTCCTATGGAAGGAATCCTAGTGTGAAAAACATGTTCCTAGAAATTTGTATAATTAAATTACTGCGTATTCTATCCTTTGTGTGTGGTTGAGAAGTCTGATACGTCCCTGTGATGCAACATATTGGGACATGGGTAGGCTGACAGTCACGTGTCCTATAAGGGAAGCTAGCTTTCCGATTTGTTTTTGTATTAAAGCATAGAAAGGAAGCCAACCACCGAGTTGTTTACGCTTCGCTTGACCAAAGAGAATTTTCAACGCAGAAATAGTATCGATTCGCGAGCTTTCTGAACAACCGAACGACTGCGAGCATTTATTTAAGAAGGCGGTTGGGTAGGTTAGGGCAGATGCATATGGCAGGGGAATGGGGTATACATGTAAACCTTCTTTTGAGGTATTCCAAACTGGAGGAAAGGAAAGTGCTGACGTCTAAGGGAGCAGAGCTTAGCAAGCGGTGGAATTACTGCAGAATTGGGAGGTGGGAGTGGGTTCGAAAATGTTGTTTCGATTGGTGACGCGACGCTTGATTGTCACGTGAACAGAAATCAAATCAGTGTAAGCCTTCCGCGTTGAAATTCTGGACATACAGTTTTGATCTCTGATCAGAAAGGCAGTAATAACAGTGCTGCAACATGATTCATGGAGGATTTCGGTTACATTAAAGCATTAGAACGCTTAGACCTTCGACATTTTGAGCAAATAGAAGTGATGGTACCTCCTAGTCGGAAGCAATATTAGTGCGTTCGGTAGAAATGCGTCGGAAGTAATATTACTGCAGTGAAGAAATATTACTTCGAAACAATAATTTTCTTAAACTGTCTCCTACCAACTTGGAAAATCACTTTGCTTGAGCTAGTGATGTCCGTAATTGGAACACATGTGTCTCGCTTTCTAGCCAGTTAGCAATACCATTACTGCAGAAAGAAGAACAAGGCAACTGAACGGCAGCTTCTGTGTATTGAAAAATGGAAGCGAAATGACTACACTACCCGTACTTTCCGTTACCGTTCGTTCCTAAACATCTTTTCCCGATTAGCGAGAGCTTGAAGAAGGAATACAATATTACTGCTTAAAAAGCTTAAAAAGCAATCCGCGGAAATCATAGCCGCGAGAAATGGGCTTCTGCTTATATTTCTTCCCCGTACCCTTCAACCCTTCCTCCTCTTTGACGCCCATCGCCAACAAGAAGCTCTCTTATACATACGTACTTACACGGAACATATATTCACTAGGGCGAGGTTTTGGAAAGTCTTATACCGGTTCACGAGGTCCGGGGCAGTAATGAGTATCCTTTAACTAATTACTTCCATTCATCTAATTACGAAAAGCCAAAGAGGTTTCCCCTTTCGAGCTCGGTACTTCGGTGATCAGAGGCAGAGTATGCCGTATGGCTCTTCTCAGGTTCGACTCCAGAAAGTACGACCATTCTCTTAATTACCTCCCCCAGTCCTTCTAATTAGTATTGAGTTCCATTTTTTGCATAGATACGTTCGTAAGCGAGTTTTTGGCACTGCTATCTTTTCTTTCAGCCGAAAACTGCCAATTCTGCAGATATAACTGCACAAACGTTCAATTCGGCAGATGTTGCTGCAGGACTTGATATTGCTGCAAAAAATATTGCAGCAATACAGCTGCAGAACTTATATTCCTGGAAACATATAACGTTTCTTGGCAAATAAGAAATTGCAAAAGAATTGAAGAAAATACTGCAGAATGTATAATTTCTGCAGAAACAAGCGCCTTCGAAATTTAAGTTTGTTCTCACATATCTGGCGAAATTCCCAAATATAATGCATGTTTTATTTCTACAATCCCAGCTTACTTGAAAAACACAAAAAAAACATTCTGCAGAAATGTCCCTCTCGATGCATATCTGGTATTCTAGGATTAAAAAATATACCATTCTGCCTTCCACAAGGGTGTATAAAATCACTGCAAAGTAATTCCGATTCTTTGCTTTAACTAACTAAATAAAAAAATAGTGAAGATTAAGGCGGAATAAAGGGGATTACTAAATCTTTAAGGTAGTTTCGGATAGTATTGAAACTTTTTATTGGAATAAAAATAGGAAACCACACAGTAGCCTTGGGATAAGTGGCGTTGATTTCTGCAAACACTACCAAACTCGCACACAACACTATTGTTGGGGGTGGGGGGGAAAGGGAAATACAAGGAACTCAGTTCGTTACATCAAAAAGCTTTTTTGGAGCGTTGAGGCCATATGGTTTCTCCCGCCGTATGGAAAAACGATAACAAGCCCGATTTCTTGGTTTTGCGCGAAAAGTAATGACTAACAACGTCAGAATGTTCTCCTATCGTAAAGGAAACAATAACCATATTTTCAATAAATAAATAAAAGTTTCAAATGGCAGTCAGGTTCATTGATAGGGAAACTAATTATTACACAATTAGAGGGAAATATAAACTAGTGTTTAACTCGGGATCTTTAAAACATACCTAATAAGGGTCGATCTTCCGCCAAAGTTGTTGGTAGCATGTTCTCGTTGGCTGTGAGCGAAACGAAGAAGGCGAAAGGGATGATCCATAAGCAGAGAGTAAAATAAGCTAAAACTTCCGTGAAGGGGTAGTAATGCTGACCAAAGTACTGGAACGCCAAATAATGGTTGACCACTAAACTCACTGTGAAAGGGAAGGAAAATGAAACGATAATTTCCCCACAAAAAAATAACAAATCACTCAAGACTAGAATACTAATTGAATTTGAACCGAAAACCTTCTGGCCGGACTTGTAGCTCAAGTCTAGTTAACAGTAACTCAACGGTACTTGTAGAGTCAACCGAGTAAACCTAAACCTTTGGCCGGACTCGTCGCTCAAATCCGGTTTGCTAAAGTAGTAACTCCACGGTACTTCGATAGTCAACCGGTGAAAACTAAGCCTTCTAACCGGACTTGTAGCTCAAGTTGGGTTACCAAATGCTGCCCTGCACGGGGGGAGAAGTCACCGATAGAACGCCAAACCTACTCCCCGGACTTGTCGCGCTACTTCGGGGGTCGCTCAACACAAGAAAAGGAAAGTAACCCCCTTGCCACAACTCGAAGCGTTACTGCGGCTTATGCCTCCCGTTTAGCTTAACTTGTTACACCCTCGCTCCAGCAAGGTGGCGCTACATGTTTGGAACGGATGCTTCAAACAAACCAAAGCAAACTAATCAACTGAAGTTGTTAATCAACCTAAAAGACTCCAATATCTACACAAAGCATGTCTAATGAAGATTAGGGACATTTCTTCAAGCTTGCTTTGAGGCGACACTAAATACACTTTCAAAAATATTCCAAAGGTTACCTTTGTTGCGCTACCTTTCTTCCCAAACTCTGTGTTCTAAGATCCGTGAAGAAGATGAAAAGTAAAATTTTCTCTCTATTTTTAAGGAAACAATTCTTTAATTTAAGAAGAAATAAACAGAAGCTCCGAGGAATCTTTGGAACAATATGTTGCTAGGCAAAAAATTCACGCTACACACACAAGGGGGGCTGAAAATGAAATAAGCAGCTGAAAGTTTTGCAATTCCACATTTCTACATCATTCTTGCCATTCTTGGAAAGAAGCTTTACTCGTAAATTGAAAATTGATTCTCAGGAAACGCCCTACAGCAATAGATTTTTGTTTATTGAAATCCCAATAAAATTTTCACGGGTTCTGCACGCGTCCGAAGTTAATTAAATCTACCAGATTTTAAGGGCAATCTTTGAGTTCCTTTAAAAGACCCTAACGAAATTATTGAGTTCACTTCGTGTCAGACTTGGCTTACTTTCGGAAGAAATGAGACATGACACTCAACCATACTTTATGAAGAAATCTGGCTCTTACGTGGAAGAAATACGAAAGTTAAATCGATGTAGAAATACTAACACGTGTCACATCACACGTCTACACAAGATTAGGATCTAGAACAACTTTTAACCTTCAGCAAACGAATTACGAGATAATTGAAGGAAATGGAAGATATTTTATTTATGCGGCAATAGGACAGTACTATTAAAAAAAATTTAACTTCAAACGTGCGCAGCTTGACTACTACACAAGCTGGAAGGCTCCTTTCAGGGTTTAACAAACGCTGGATTCTTAAACCTATTACTTCTGTCGCAGTAATTCCGTCCAGCCGCAGAAATAATAAAATTTCTTCCCTTTAAATATGCGCTACGGTACTCGTTTCTCTCCGCGGAACGACTTGTGATACAAATAACTGGCCTTTAACTCCAGAAAGCCCTAATTATCTAAAGGCGTAAACTCAACGACAGCTTTACATTGCTTTCAGCAATTCTCCATTTTATTACTTCGTCGACCAAAAAAATATTTCCTTTCACCAACAATGCTCAAGAAACGCTCTGTAGACATGTTTATAAACATCTAGCTTGTTTCAAACACGTTTCGGGATTTTTAAGAAATGTCAAGATTTCGAAAGAAATCTTTTCTGCCGGTAGTCATATTACTGCCCTCCAGGAACCTCAAAGACGCGCTACGCTCTAACGTTCCGTGGGAAGAAAAAGCTGTCGGGAAAGAAAACTGTAATGATGCTTCTTATCTATCTTGTTACTGCCAGCCCTACCAGCCATCCATCCACCCAAAAAAAAACACTTTTCGGTGTTATTTTTATTATTTTTTAAAGGAAGCTCCATCAAGTTTCTTTTGGGTTGTAGGCATGTTAGTGGTCGTATTTGTCTTATTTTACGGCAGCAATATTACTTTACTGGCTAAAAAGTTCAATTCCATGAAAAAAGGAAGTTGTAATTGGTTTAAAGCTCCCTAGGCAGTTTTTGTTCAATTTAATAGGGGCTTGAGCATAGCTCGTTGCCTCGCATCCCTAAGCAGTTATTAGGGTTCAACTCCAGGAAAAAAGGAAGTTATAATTGGTTTTAAAGCTCCCTAGGCAGTTATTAGGTGGTATTAGGCGAGCATGTGTAAACTTGTAAAGCTGTGAAGGAGCTAGAAATAAAAAATCTGAAGAAACTTGATTATTTCTACCGTTTTTTTGGTTGCAAAGGGAAAACTACCTTAGAATTCCTGGAAAAAAAGAGATTTATTGAGAGTAAAGAGGCACAAATAAAGCTGCCATCAATTTTAATGGTTCTAGGAAAGCTCTTCGTTTAAAGCAAAATAGCATTATTTCTGTCCAAACTGGAAAGTACTAAAATAGCGTACTAAGTACTATTACAGGTCTCATAAGGGTAACGCAGGAAACCGACTGAGGCCAGGCCGGACTTGTAGCGTTACTCCGGCTTGTCTTCTCTTTGCCCGACAGTGAAAGTAAAAAGACATCTAAGTTAAGTTTACAAAATTCCTTTTTTAAACGGAATTTTAAAAAGTTTTAAAAATATGTATGTTTAATTTTTTTTAACCCGCTTAGTCTTCCTTGGCTTACATCCTACCAACACCCAAAATAAGAGATACATTAATTAGAACAAGAAAGTTTCTCGGAAGTCAGGGGGGTCTCTGGCGGCTGGTTAAGCCCGGAGCAACGCTACAGAACTCGACCAGAGGACACGCGCTTCACCCGGTCTTTGTATTTGTTCCTTGTTCAGTCACCGCGAGGCGAGCCGGACTAATGCTACAACTCCGGCCTGGCCCAAGTCAGATTCCCGCGTTCCTTTTTTTGGGTGGACTAGCTTGTAGGAATAAAGATTTTTTCCTTCTGTTTCGGTAGCAATAACAACGTCATTTCTTACAAGTAATCTTTTTGTTTCATGCATCTGCAGCAATAGTCTGCAAATATACTGGGAATATTTCCTAAAACTGACAAATTTCCGAATCTTTTAGAAAGCACACAGATCAGTTGAAATGCATTTGCAGCAATGAATCCTTCACATGGGCTCTGCTTACACGCATTTCGTATTACACACAAATATACGTTACACCAGAAATCAATTAACACATAAAAATCGATGGACTTACCTATACTCGTAATGAAAGCTGGTGACAGGATGACGAAAAAAGGGAAAGTACGCAATATCATCAAATTAGCTAGCTGGTGAACCACATTGCAGACTAGCATAGGGAACGGGAACGGCTCAAAGATAAAAAGTCCTAATTGGATCACCAAATTGGCCTGCGGGGATATAAAAACAAGTAGAAGGTAGCGGACCAAAATTAAACACAACGAGATAGAGATAAAAGGAGAGAAATAACAAAAGAACTCATTTTGAAATGGTTTACAAAATATCAAGGCAATTTGCAACTAATTACTGTAATTATTGAACATTTCTCATTTTAATCAAATTTTTGTAAATAACGGAAAGAAATCTCAGGAACTAACCAATATTAGGATCCGGATGACCTTGCCGGTAGTGACTGTGTATTCTTCCACCATTTCTGCCAAATAGTAAAGCCCCGAAGCTAAAAAAGGAGAAAAAATATAAATTAAATTAAAATAAATTAAATAAAACAAATGTTACAACCGTAAACCTTAAAAAATGAAGAAGAAAGAGGAACGGAGGATTTTTTTATCATTTAGGTAACATTTAGCCAATTTTAAGCATTGATTTTAACTATCCACAAGCTACAGCATTACTGCGGCGCCGAGGAAAAGGTAAAACCTTAAGCGGGAGTTCTGTTACAACTCCGGCGTTAGCGAAACACCGTTGGGGTCGGCTCCTCGCCAGCCTTTACATGAGCCTACCCCGGAGTAGCGCGACGGGACCGGGGTAGAGCAACGCTGTTAAGCCGGTTCTTTTTCTTGCGCGACGTGTCAGAGGAAGCCGGAGCAACGGAACAAGTCCGGGGAAATACCACCGGAGAAAAGCAAGGTTTCAAGAACTAGTCGAAAATTCGCAGACTATTGCTCATATTTTTCTCTCCGTCGAATGTCGAAAGAAAAAAGGGAGGAAAAAACTGTAGAGCAATTTCATGGACTTCAATTGAAAGGAGTCCACATAAACATAACTTTTCTTTTCGTTTTCCATTTTTTGTTTTTTAGCCAATCGTTTTCTAGTGAGGTTTTTTGATCCACGCTTATCAGGTACAAAGCAGAACTTAACTGGGATTTACTTCTGTTTTTTATTTATTTTCTCTCTCTCTGTTTGGTTGCGTGAGAAAATGCCGCTCCTATAACAGACAGAGATGGAAGGTTTAGAGAAGGAAAAGAAAAGCCCTTATTTCTATTGATTTCTCTGGTAAACAAAAACTCGTTAACTTTTTTAAATTCGTCCCAGAACATAAAATTTAAACCCGAGATCCCTAATTGCCCCAGGGGAGAGCCTGTTGGATGTTTTCGAGAGTAGGTAAGACGTGTCCAAAATGTGCAACAGATGGCGCGCGTAAAGCTTAGCTTTTTTGTAATTGCACGTTAAGAATTTAATCGTAAGAACTTTAATTTCGTAGTTTAAAAAACTCGATATTTGAGCTATCGTTAGGGTCAGATCCCGTTGCACTAATATTGAAAATATCTAGATAATATTTAATTATTTTTTTACATAGTCAACAGGTAGTAGTGTTGTGAATTCATTGTTGTGGTCATTTATGTGGTTTGGTCTTAGATTAACGGTATTTTGTTACGTAAACGCATATTTTTCTCAAAAGAGTAGTTGATTTTGCGTTGCGATGTGAGATTGCGTTGATTTAGAAACTTAAACCTAGCTTAAAAACATAAACAACAATGAAATTGCAGTAGACGTAAGTTAATGTTCTCAAAATAAAAACCCCGAGAGGGAAATGATGGTGACTTACCAATGGCTAAAGTGACGAAACATATTTGAAAAAACATTGAAAAGAGGCTAAGCGTGAATAAAAACCACATTTTGTCTAATTAAAAAAAGGTAATCAAACCAAACCGGCAAAATAACAATGTTTTGGTACACGTGCGAGTGTAAATACACCTAAAGCACGAAAGGCGGATCGGTTCAAAGTTAAAACAACTCGTTCGCGGTTTAATTATTTAGACTTTAAGCGACTTGGAATTTTAAGAAATTTTCGGGGTTTCCTCATATAATACAAACTTAGCGTATGTAATTAATTCAGTTTTGAACTTATTTATTTTTACTGGTTCTTACTGCAATCAGTTACTGGTAACCTATGGAAATATAATCGATCCCATCTCGTTTTTTAGGCAGCATTTGTTAGCTCGAGTTCGCTACTAACAGTACTCATTTTGAATCCAAGCAAGCTAAATAAGCCCCGCCTCTACAAGCTGCTATAGTACGCTTAGGGATTGGTTATCCCAGCTGGTGACGTTGTTTGTTGTTCTGGACACGTCTTCCCATGATTTGAATCAAAAAGTTGCTAAAAATTAAGTTTTAAATATCAAAGACTTTGTAGGTTGGTGTGGAAATTGTAAATATAATATAAAAACGCACTATGGTTAGTATTTGAATTATATTTAAGCGGGATATCTGCAGTTAACCATTATTTGTGTCATCTTTTCTTTAGGATTTACGACCGTTTTCTGAAGACGTTTTCGACGAAGTAGAATGGGTTAATTCCGTCTTTTGCTTTCCAGGCCCTGGCGCAAATCATGAGGTATAGCAGCTCTAAAAAATCTACATGTTAACAACCCGAATCATAGCAAATTCCTCTTTTTTTCAGGCATTGGCGTCCTCATTAGTCATGAAACTCCAGTTATGCATCCACGAGATCAATAATGCAGTGGAAGAAACTGCCAATCAAGTCCTCCAGAGCTTACCTAGAGTAGTCAGAGACGTCGAAGCCTTAACCCAAGAAGTCAGCGTCTTCCAGCAAAAACTCCGGCTCGTCAAGGACGAAATCACCGAAGTACAATAAAGAAAATATCTAAAAAAACAAAAAAAACTTGAAAAATCTCTTGAAATTCACTCTTAGGTTGAGAAGGGTACCGCTGGATCAATGGAAAGTCTAGTCTCATTAGAAGACATGAAAACCAAAGTGCAAGCCGCCAATAAAGCCCTCAAAGAAGCCGATAATTGGACGACTTTATTAGTCGACGTCGAAGAAGTGAAAAATTCCCAATTTAATATGCACGATAATTTTTTTTTTTATGTTGGACAGCTCTTTGAATCCGGAAATATAGAAGCGCTCGCCCAACGTTTAAACAATCTAGCGCAAAGTTTAACCTTATTAGGACACGTATCGGACTACCAGAATCGCGTTTTGCAATTAGAAGGATTCCGGAATCGTTTGGAAGCGTTAGCGAGTCCTCGATTAGTCTCTGCTTTAGGCGCTGGAAACCCAGGTGAAACTTCTTCATAGAAACAAAATTTACTTTAAAACGTTAAAAACTTAAAAAAGATTAAAAATAGAACAAAAATGATGAAAAATTGTTAAATTAAAGCATTTTTCCGTCCCCAGAGCAATGCAAATTCTTTGTGGAGATGTTCAATGACATGGGTCGCTTACCTCAGCTCTATAAGTACTACCATCGATGCAGAAAGTCAGCGCTCGTCCAAAAATGGAAGTTATTACTCGAAAATGACGAAGAATGCATAATTGATTGGGTGAATCAGTATTACGTGTTCCTCGTCAACGATTTCCATGATCAAGTAACCTTTCTCTCTACTTTCTGAACAAAATCTGTGAACTAATTCAAATTTTTCCTTCACATAAACTAAATGAAAGCATTTTTTTAAAAATTGATAATTAATTATTGTCATTTCTGTATGGAAACTTAGATGCGCTGGATGCAGCAAGTCCTTCCCACGACCATCCCCAAATCGCACTTGCTAATTGACGTCTATGCAGACGTGCTGACGTCACTGGATCCTTCGCCGGGTTATTGCGCGGAGGCGTGGCTTAAGCAACAAGAAGACCGGTTGCAAGGCTTGGAACTCTGGGGCGAAGCTATCCAGCGAGCTGCATCCAAAATGGAACAGGCTTTCAAAAGCGTTCATGAAGGTTTTTTTTAGTTTACTTTAACTTTTTTTCTAGATTTTTTTTTTATATGAATTAGACTTGATGGTGTCTAAACATCAGGCGTTAGCCGCTGCGATCTATTTGCCTTTCAAATCCCAGTTATCCAAATATGGATCCTATGAAGTGGAATTTTTCACTCGTTATTTAACGTCATTGCCCAATTTCAGCTCGGTAAAAAACAAAACAAAAAATACTTTAAGATAATAGCTGTAGCAAGCTATCTTTAAGTATCTGCAAGTATGTAGAAGTTTTAAATATATTCTTATTTTTTAGAGTTCGCAAGAGAGTTTGAGCACTATAGTGCAACTGTTGTCGCGTTCCATCAATCAAGCATTGAACTGTGTCCGCGAAGCAGTTAAAAGATGCCAGAAGTTAACGCGCGGGATTGGTTTTCCTGCTGTAATCAACGCCATTAAGGTATAATCTCTTGTACTTTTTTTTTTTTAAATTCTATATTTTTTTAGGATTTTTTATCATTTTTTCAGGATTTTTCTTTAAATTAACGATTGTAGACTTGAAGGCCTGTTGCCAACTTGTTTATTGTATCAATTATTTTTAAAAAATTCGTATTTATTTATTTTCCTTTGAATTTATTTTGAAATTTTTATTTTTCAGGACTTTTTCACAAGATACTTGGATAGATTCCGGACCGTTTTGACGTGTTTGGAGCAAGCAGCTGGGGAAGAATGGACTCGTTTGCATAATTGCCTTTCCTTTGTTCAAATTGCTGGTAATAGCTCCTGTCTTAATTTGACTAATTAGCTAACTAAGCAAAATTAAAAATTAGAAGTGTCTTAATTTCTAACTTTTACCTGCATGAAATCTAGTTATTTATTAAAGATATTACTTGATTATTTATGTACCAAATTATTTAGCTATGATTTTTACCTGAAATGAATTCTATGAATTTTTATTATTATTTTTTAAGGCGAACTACTCTTGCAGTTGGATAACTTGGAGAGTACGTTAGTGGCCAACGTGCAAAGTAATTCTAGGAAATTATTGCAAGAGAATCTGAAACCTTTCCAGGACTTTCCGCGCTTATTATCCGATGATCAGAACACATTCAACGTGAAACAATGTCTAGAACGCGCCAATCAAGGTATAAATCTGTACTTTCATCTGTAATTCATCTCAATTAAGTTCACTTCCCCCATTTTTGGGGGCAAGTCAATGCTGAAAACGAAAGTAACGATCTTGGACCCAATTTGTAGGGAAACTTTTGGTCGAAGTGGATGAGCAAGCGAGTACGTTAACAGCTGACGCCCAGAAAACGACGTACGACGTCTTGTTCCAGCCCATTCAGATTCAGCTGAACCTCCTCAACGCTTTGGATCTGCGGAACACAGCCGGCGCCAGTTTGACGCCCGATTTGCCTTCGTTTAGCCTCTCGCCGCAAGAATACATCACCCAAATTGGGCAATATCTGATGATGCTGCCTCAACATATGGAGCCGTTCCTGCTGAACGAAAATCCGGCCTTGTATCGAGCGTTCCGGCAGCTGGCTTTCCCGCATTCCCAGAGCAATGACGTCACGATCGACATGGTCAGCGCGGCGGACTTTGTTTTGCCCTGTTTGGCCCGGGGCACCGCCATAGTGCTTGTGGAGCGCATGCTCCAGATCCCGAGTTTGAGCGCCCCAGGCGCTAAACAGCTCGCTGCAGATATCAGTAATGACTTTGGAATACTTTTTCTTTTAGTCTTTTAATTTTCACTATAGTGACGTAGTTTTAATACTTTGTTTATATTACTAGGTTATTTTGGGAACATTTTGGAAGATTTGGGATTGTCTCTGTTGGAAACTTTGATGCATTTGAAGGAACTTTTCCAGAATTCGGGTACGGTGGCCGAGTTTCGGGTGGCCAGTATGGGGAAACCTGCGCGGTACGTGACGGCAGTACGGGCGATGCGAAATTTGCCGTCTTTGGACTAGTTTTTTGTTTTGTTTTGTTTTGCGGGAGGGATGTTTGGAGGGGCAGATCGTGAGTATTCTTTGAATTATTGTATAAATGTATTTGTTAGACATGAACAATTTCTTTGAGGTTAAAGAAATGGTGGTAATTAGTAACGCGGTTGATTAAGAGCTTAACAAGCGTAAGAGTAATGTAGGGGAATTTATTTTAAAGCTTTTGACGTCGGTTTTGTGCAACCCGGCCTTCAAACAAATCTGCTGGATGCAAAACAAACGACACATTTAAATTAGAATTTTAGAATGTCTTAAGTAATTGATGACAGATTTGTTTGGAGCCTGATTTGCATAAAACCTATGCCAAACGTCTTAGAAAAAAATCCTCAACTTTTGGTACCTTATTTCAGAATCTTCAAAATCGTTCGAAATCGACCAAAACTCAATTTCTCGTTTTTCTTGATTTTCGAAGATTTCAAACTACGGTAACAGTAAAGTAGGGGTACATAGACTAAGACGTTTGGTAGAGATTTAATGCAAATTTGTCTTCAAACAAATTACTGCATGCTAAACAGACACAATTTTTTAGTGTAAGCTCCACAATAGGCTGTCTTCCTAAAGGTCGTATTTATTCTCGTGGGGGCGTTTCATGTTTTGTGGAGAAAGCGGTACGTTTAGCCCTAGCGAATGATCCGGTCTATGCTGTTCGTTCACGTTTGACAGTGTTTGTTTACCACGCAAGCCTTTGGGGAGCAGGTAAATCAAGTAATTGCAAGTAAGTCAAATTACTCGAATGTTTCAAACTACGCCAACAGTAATTTAGGGGAACTTAGTCTAAGACCTTTGACATAGGTTTTACGCAAATTACCCTTCAAACAAATATGCTTTATGCAAAACAAACGCAAAATTTAAATATGACGTTTTGAAAGTTCTTCAATAATTTATTAAAGATTTGTTTGAAGCCTGGTTTGCATAAACCAATGCCAAACGTCGCACTTTCTGCCAGACAGTATGTGTGACGCGGATAAGGACGCACGCGGTCTAAAAACAGTTCCCAGTAACCAGTATGATATAGTCTAAGGTAGAATGCCCACAGGTAGAAGACATCGAAGGTAGAAGACATCGAAAACTCTACTCCTTAGTGAAAGGATATTCGGAACCTGCTACATCAATTGTTCTGTACGACATGACCCTGCAAAGGATGCATCTTTGCAGCCCTTCAAAGAAGCTACCTGGTGAGTTTCACTTTGGAGCATGCTTTGGAGGGAAGAGCAGCGCCACGAGTCGATGCGGTGGTACTAATGGTATTACTGCATAAACGCTGTTCCCAACAGTGGTTTTCGTAGTGATAGGTCATCAGTTTTTCCCAAGTGGTGAGCCATGAAAGCTATTAGCTGCATTCGATTTGATATTATTATTGTATTGTTCACGACCTTAAACCTGGGTCGATACGTGGAATCTGCAATTCCAGGTGCATCATTGTTGTCAAGGGGAATACCCGCAAAGGTAAAAACATATTCTGAAATAACTCCGTCTCCGAAATCAACAGTTGAAGCAACTTGACCTTGAGAAATACCGGTTGTGGAACTGGTTATCGGGGGCAGGTCGACTTTTCACTTTTTGTCCGAAGGATTTGAATAAAAGTGTGTTCTAGAATTTTAATTTTCGGTGTCATGCATGCACGTAGAAAAACCGTTCCATTTCTACATTGTTGAACGTGTCACCGACACGAATTGTTCACGGAATATGTCTGTTCACGTAAAAAAGATATTTACAGTTAAAAATATATTTTTGCGTAAAGTATAGTGACTAAATAAACGCAAAATCGGTGAACAAACACAGTCGATAACTGTATGTCATGTGCAGATTTTTTTTTAGAATTTATGTTATCTCCGATCAGCGAAAAACATAATTGTAGTAATAATTGTTCACTTGATTTTGTCATGAATGTCCCAGAAGGTGGGGCTTGTTTGGCATCCCCACAAGCCCCGCCTCTTGCGTATCCTTCACCTTCCTACGTTTCCGAAATAAGGATTTATAGCCGCTTTCATCCATGCTAATAGTAGTACAGTTTTACTTTTCCAAGCAGTATGTATAGTCAGATTTGCTATATCCGAAGCGTGCATCGACGCTTACAGCATAAACTAAACTAAAACTGAAACCTGTTATTCGGGGCTTCTCCGCTATTGAAGGTGACCTTCTCTTCATAGTTTGGAAGTTCCTTTTAAGTACTTCATAGTACCGAAACAACCGTAAACAATTCATGATAATAAACGAGCATCTGAGCTATCTAATGGTTATTTTTCGGCATTTGGCGCTAAAGGGGATTTTCCCGCACTGTTTGGAATATTTTTTGAATAGTTCGCGCCATTGAAACAATCACGACTGATAGAGAATCTCCGTTTTCTTTTCAAGAAAAAGCGAATTATTATTCAACCAGCTAAAGCTAACCTTATCAATCTCAAAGCTCCTCAAAGTTGGAAGGAGATTAAACCCTTTGCCTTTTGATCTAGGATGGATTCACAACAACGGGGTTTTCGGCCGGTTATCTGGATGACTCATTTGATCGACCAAGAATACCACGTCAAGTGACCAGGGACCCCCACGATGCACCAAGCCTTCCCCACAAGACAGAGGAGAAATGGGTTTGCGACCCCGGCAAAGAGTATTGCTTCTATCTAACAGAGAAACGAAAGAATTGGCTTGATGCTTCTGAGAGCTGTAGCGCGGTAGGTGGCAGGCTGCCGGTGTTTGGGGTAAGTATCGAAGTTTCATTCGACCTAGTTTACACTGAACTATCTATAGGAGGAAACAAAGCAGTTTATGGAGCTAAACAAAGACACAAGTTGGTCCTCTTTATATTGGAATGCTGGCAGATGGCATAAGTTCGACGAAGATACATATTCACCTGGTAATCATCTCAAATTTATCAAAGTGTTGGAAATATTTACTAATTACACAAATCAATTGGTAGCTTACTTTGATGATCGGGTAGTAACAGTTGCAGATCTGCGTCAGATAGCCCAAGGTGTGCAATGCTTCTCGATAGGTGCTTGGGATCCGGATTCTCGACGTATTTTATCCGTCACATCTCCGGGACTCGAATGCAATGTGGCAATACCATTCATGTGTACCACAGCGAATGCTAAGTTCACTGAAACACAGCGGAAGCTACGTAAGGTGTTAAATAAGTTTCGTCGCAGTACTAATAACTTCCTCTTATCTTACAAGAGCTTCCTCTGAAACAAGTAATCCGCATTGAGATTGAAAAAGTCCCCGGACCGGATCCAGGGACTGAAGTTCTTCGCTGTGTACCAAAATTTAAAGATGCGTATGACAACCTGAAAGACAGGCCTTTCAACATTGTCTGGATTCTAGACGGCGCCTACTATCCTAAAGAAGGAATCAAACATGGCGACCACAGCACGGTAAATACAACTGGCTCCCGTAAAGCTTTAGAGAGAAGCACTTTTTATGTAAAAAGTACAAGAGGTTTAAGACCTCTTGACAGTAATATATGTAATAGAGTTTTTACCAAATTCGCTCTCTAGCGGCAAGAATGGGCGAAATTCTTCAGAATCTGAAATAAGAAAACAGTGTAATAGACAATGATCGGCACTTGTCTGTTGTTTTGGTTTGTTTACTTTACGCGCCTTGTAGAAAAAGTACCTAAAACGGTGGATTTCGCCCGTTCTTGCCGTTAGATGGCGAATTTGGTAAAGACTCACGTAAGGCGTGACACTATCGCCGCCTTGCGGTAGTTTGGGTGTAACAAGCTGAGCTATACGGGAGCCTGGAAGTAAGACATGTACCTTTGTTTCAAAGTTTCTGTGCACTTTTTTAGACTATGACTGTACCGTATAAACACTTCACCAAATACGCATGTGAAGTGAGGTACTTGGGGTCCTTTTACGGTAACCGTTCGCAAGAGATTGAAGTAGCTACTCCATCGAGGGGCAAAGTGGGCTTGCTCATTAGGCTTCGTAACGTGACTTTTTCAACTTCATCTTTACAATTTAATAACCCGATAGAAAAGGTATTAATACGAACGATAGTTTTAGTTGGGTTAATTCTTAGCCGTTCTAAATGTGTAGCTCAAAGATGCGATTAACAATGAACGTGGAGACTTCACCCTATCACGAGTCGGTAGTACTTTGTATGAACAGAACGGCGCTGAATTGTTCATCACTGAATACCTGTTACGTGACACTTTCCAGGGAAGAGAACTGACAGATATGATTAAGTACGAGGAGCAGATTGAGTCACTAAACGCACTTCTGAATGGCAGTTCCATTAATGAACCTGTTCAAAAGAACACACAGGCCGCCATCGCAAACTTAGAAAACTATTTTAGTAAAAGCAGTTTGGTTGGGATACAATTCTTTGCAGCGGATCGGTGTCCCCTGGAACGGACTGCATCGTACTTCTGGGCTGGTGGTATTGGAGAACCAGTTCAATCAAGCTTGACGGGTGACCACCCCACAGCGATTTGCCTTGATGAATCCAAGAAACCTGTTAATCGAACCTGTATGGGGTCACCCGGTTTTGGAGCTCAATGGGTGGAACCTTTCTCAGAAGAGCAAGTAAGAGTATTGCTATCTGAAATCGTTACAATTCAAGCTTCTTCCACCTTTATGCATAGAACTGCTCCAGGGCTTCTAACAACTGTCGTGCAGAGCATTCCCTGGCGACCCTAGAAGACGGAAAGGAACGTCCATTGGGCAATTCGTGGGTCGAAACACCTTACAACAGGACGACATTGTCTCGAGAAGGTTGTGTGTATGAAAACGGTTCTTTAGTGCAGCGGACCTGTATCGGCGACGTATATCGTGGAGCTTATTGGGGGCCAAAACAGGTAAGATATTTGAATTCGACTTTCGTTTAATTTTTTCTTCTTCTGTTCTTCATATATATCCAGGCTTGGAACGCAGAAGGGAAATTGGTAAACGTGTCAAATAACTTGACCTGTGCGAGCCCTTCCAATACCACGTCGTGGCTGATGAATATTTCTGCAACGCAACTAAACGCTAGGTCTGCGTTGGCTGAGCTGCAAAGGGTAACCAGTCAATGGGACCCCATCGTAGCCGATGTTCATCTAGCCGCATTAGTCTTCTCCAACGCTTCCAGAGAAGAAACGGAGTTTTCCCAAACGGATGTCGAGCAGACAGCCAGCATAATCCAACATGTAATCCAAAGCTATCTTATTCAGGATGGTAGTCTCGTTTACTGTTGTACCGTAATGCGTTTTGTTTCTCTTGAAAGGTACTCAATGTCGACATTGGTATCCTAGCTAGTGCACAAAGGTTACCGAACGTATCGACCAACTTTTTGATGGGTATTGAGGAGATTCTTACAAATACCAACTCCAACGACTCTACTTTGATGTCTCCGGCACTATGGGGTAACACCGCTAAACTTGAATCGTCGCCTTTCGTGTTCACAGCCGACTCTTCAAACTTGGGTAAATCGAATGACACCGTAGCGAACATTAGCGTCATCAGTGGTACGTCGCATAACTTAACTGACGATCACCACCATGACGTTGTGGTGGTACTTAACGGCAGCTCCTTGATGGTAAACCGGATAAATGCATCGCAGATCGCCTTCTTGTATCACGCTAATATACGTTTGGCCGACGCTGCAGCCGACGCTGGAAAACCGTACGCCAAGGTCTATAGTCCAAGCGCTAAAGGCGAGGATCATGGCATGCTCCCAACCGGCAATTATACTGCGAACAGCGCCATGGTACAGGTGGCAGTTGGAGGCGGACCTGTTTACAATCTTTCGGAGCTGGTGAATATCTATTTCCGACCTTTTCGAGCGGTTAACACAAGCAATTCAACCAATACCGTTGTATGCGCTTTCTGGAGCTCCGAAGTCAATAACGGCAGCGGAGGCTGGTCCACCCAAGGTTGCTGGTACCGAGGCATTGAGAATGGCTTGGATCATTGCCAGTGTAACCACCTTTCAAGCTTTGCGAGTCTTTTTCCCTACCATGACAACAATCTTACTAGCGACGATTGGAGTCTGGACATTTTGACCACGATCGGGTGCGCGTTGTCCCTCCTAGGCTGTACTGGAGTCATAGCTACTTTCGCGTTCTTTCCCAAGTGGAGAAATCCCAAACCCGGTTATTACGGCCATCACGTAATCTTTCACCTCTCTCTAGCTTTAGCGATGCTGTTGTCCACCTTCTTGGGTGGATTTCGCCAAAACGGCAATCCCAATGTTTGTTTATTTGTTGCGGTATTCCTCCACTATTTGATCCTGGTCGTCTTCTTTTGGATGCTGGTGGAAGCTTACTGCCATTACTCGTTCTTCCTAAGAGTTATGGGTTCGATGAGTTCAGATTTCATGTGGAAAGCTTGCTTGTTCGCATGGGTGTTACCCTTGGTACCCGTAATCGCACTGGTGGTATGTAAACGCGACTTGTATTACTACAAGGATGGCAACACACACTGCTCGCTGAAGCGTGAGGGCTTTTACTGTGCCTTACTACCGTTTGCTATTTTGATGAGCTTAATCAACCTAGCCGTGTTTATTCGCATCATTGCCAAAGTGGGCTGTGCAAAGCCGAAATTACGAAGTACCCAAAGGAAACGCTCCTTCACACATTACACTGCCATTGTAATGTTCTTCATCATGGGGTTGTCTTGGATATTTGGATTGCTAGCCATCGGTCAGGCACGGACCTTCTTCAGCTATCTCTTTTGCTTCTTCAATTCGCTGCAAGGCTTTGTCATTTTCTTGCATTTCATATTCCGGGGTGCAAGGGCTCAGGAAGAATGGCAGAACTTCGTCGAAGGAATAAGTGACCGAATTAAAGCCCGAAACAGTGTTCCGGGTCAAGATACTTGTGTCGCCACCTCTGAGACGTCTCTAAGCACTTCGTCCTGGACGTCTAAATCGCAGATCATCGGAGACCTTAAAAACAGACCACGACAACAAAACTCTCCCCAATATGGTACATCCAATCTCTAACGGAATCCATGCATAACCCCTCATTTATTTGGACGCGCAGAAAAAAAGTAAAAGCATTAACTCAGTAACGGTACGAAACTTCCAAGCTCTAGCGGAATCGATGCGTAACCCTTTCTTTATTTGGCCTCGCAACTTAAAGTTACAGAACTTTCCTCAAAATACAATCTTATTTTCCTAACAAGACACTTGTCCTAAGTGAGCTACTGAGTATCCGTCTTAGGAGTTAGGACAATGATTAGAATGTGCTTCTTCCCGCAAATATCCCCGATTCAGGATTAGCAATTATGCTGCAAAGTATGCGCACACACAAAAGGAACATCGTTATCAGTTTTAAAGTAATGTCACCTTCCTTTGACTCGCAGATTAACTAATTTGTAAACCGTCTTCATCGGAAAGTACTTATGTGCGCAAATAACTGCGCATTGGAGAGAAAAACATTTCTGTGATACAAAAATTCAAATTCAAACTACGCGCCATTCCAACGTTTTTTCTGATAACTGTCTTTGTGGAAATCCAGGGTTCTGAGCAAAGAACTATCGGCCCAGTAAAGGCCGATACTCTATAGCAGCGGTTCTTAAACAGCGAAAGATTCCTATAAGCCCACTAATTGCGATTTATTCATGTAATTATTCGGTGCTTATTAACTCTTCGATGCAATGTGTACTTCGATGCCGATGATTCTAAACAAAACCGCCATTGTTGTGGGAAAATCTACGACTGCGCCCCCTTTACTCGGGCCCCATCGCAGCAGCCGTGCCCTATTTATAGTGAATCTGCCGGTATTAACAGTTTTTGCTGTGCAAACGACGCGGAAGTCCGTAAGGAGGAGAACGGCATCAAATGCCGTCTAAAAATAAAGTTAGTCTTAAGTTCGTCTGATTATTTTTCCACATGTTAGTTAGGAAGGCTCCGAGAAAAAACAATTGGTTAGATTCATTCCCGCTAGATGGCGATGGCATACCAATGATAGTTTTCAAGTTATACAAAATCGAGATAAAAAAATGTGCTCGAAACCTGTTCCAACAGTGGCTTTCAAAGGCGTAGGTCAGTTTTTTCGAAGTAGTGCGCAATGGAAGCTATTTGCTGCATTCGATTTGATATTATTAGTATATTGTTCACGGCTTTAAATCTGGGTCGGCGTGTGGAATCTGCAATACCAGGAGCATCACCGTTTTCAAGGGGAATACCCGCCAAGGTAAAAAAAAATATTTTTAAATAACTCCGAAAGTGAAATCAACCGGTGAAGCCTCTTGACCTTGAAAAATACCGGTTGTGGTACTGATTATAATAGGGACTTTGGTCTAGGATGAATTCACAACCAGTGGGCTTTCGTCCAAATATCTTGATAATTCCTTTGATCGACCAAGAATACGACGTCAATTGGCTAGCAGGGACCATGACAGGGCACCAAGCCTTCTCAACCGGCCAGATGAAGAGGAATGGTTTCACGAAGACGGCGATGAGCATCGCATCTTTTTAACATCAAAACGAAAGAACTGGCTTGATGCTTCTGAGAGTTGTAGTGCGGAAGGTGGCAGGCTGCCGATGTTTGGGGTACGTACTGAAGTTTCATTCGACCTGGTTTACACTTAACTATCTATAGGAGCAAAAAAAGAAGTTTACGGAGTTAAACAAAGACACATCTTGGTCTCCTTTACATTGGAATGCTGGCAGATGGCATATGTTCGACGAAGATACGTATTCACCTGGTAATCATCTTAGATTTATCAAAATGCCGAAAATATTTACTAATCACACATCAATTGGAAGCTTATTTTGATGGTCGGGTAGTAACAGATGCAGATCTGAATCGAATAGCCCAAGGGGCGCTCTGCTTCTCGATTGGTGATTGGAATCCGGATCTTCGAAGTGTTGTATCTGCCACATCTCCGGGACTCAAATGCAATGTTACACTACCATTCATGTGTACCACAGCGAACGCTAATTTCCTTCAAACCCAGCGGTTGTTAGCGGGTAAGAAATTGAAGAAAGTTCGTCACAATAGTAAATAACTTCCTCTTATGTTACAGGGCGTACTCTGAAAGTAATAACCGACGTTGAGATTAAAAAAATAGCCGGGCCGCATCCAGGGACTGAAGTTCTTCGCTGCGTGCCACATTTTAAAGACGCATATAACAACAAAACAGACAGGCCTTTCAACATTGTCTGGATTCTAGACGGCGCCTACTATCCTAGAGAAGGAATCAAACATGGCGACCACAGCACGGTAAACACAACTGGCTCCCGTAAAGCTTTAAAGAGAAGCACTTTTTATGTAAAAAGTACAAGGGGTTTAAAACCTCTTGACAGTAATAAATGTAATGGTAGTACGTAAGGCGTGACACTGTCGCCACCTTGCGTTAGTTTGGTGTAACAATCTGAGCTATACGGGAGCCTGCTTACATGTTAACCAAGACATGTTCTAAGTTTCTCTCGATTTTTAGACTATAAATGTTCCATACAAACACTTCACCAAGTACGCATGTGAAGTAAGGTACTTGGGGTCCTTTTACGGTAACCGTTCGCAAGAGATTGAAGTAGCCACTCCATCAAGGAGCAAACTGGGCTTGCTCATTAGGGTTCGCAATGCAGCTTTTTCCAGTTCATCTTTAAGCTATGATCTGCTGATAGGAAAGGTTTTTTCTTACTAACGATAGCTTTAGCAAGTTGATTTGAAGCCTTTTCTACTTTTAGCTCGTAGAGGCGGTTAACAATGACCCTGGGGCCTTCAACCTATCGCGAGTCGATAGCACTTCTGAACAGAACGATTCTGAATTGTTCATCACTGAATACCTGTTAAGTGACACTTCCCAGGGACGAAAACTGGCAGATATGATAAACTTCGAGGAGAAGATCGAGTCACTAAACGCACTTCTGAATGGCAGTTCCATTAATCAGAATGTAACTTTTCAAGAGAGCACGCTAAAGAACATCGAGCACTTCAAAAGCCGTATTAGAGACGGCACTTTGGTTGGGGTGCAATTCTTTGCAGTGGATCGGTGTCCTCTGGAAAGGAGTGCGTCGTACTTCTGGGCTGGTGGCGTTGGACAAAGAGTCCAACCAAGCTTGACCAGTGACCCACCTGCAGAGTTTTGCCTTGATGAAAACCACCATCGTGTTACTCGAACCTGTAGGGGGTCACTTGCTTCTGGAGCTCAATGGGTGGAACCCTTCTCAGAAAAACAAGTAAGAACCTTGCCGTCAGATCTTGTTACGATTCTAGCTTTTCCCAACATTATGAATAGAACTGCTCGAGGGCTTCAAACAAAGCCATGGATACCTACTGCCAGGCAGAGAATTCCCCGAAGACCCTAGAAGAAGAGGACCGTCACTTGGGGAATTTATCGTTGATCCAAACACCCTCAGACGGTTTTGTGTTCAAGGGCGGTTCATTAGTACAGCGGAGATGTATCGGCAACCATTATAATGCAGCCTATTGTTGGCCAGCCCAAGTAGAATACTTGAATTTGACTTTAGTTCGCAATTTGTTGTTCTTCGTGGTTTCATATTACAGGCTTGGAACGCAGACGGGCAATTGGTAAACTTGTCAAGTAACTTTATCTGTGCAAGTCTTCCCGAAACCACGTCGCGGCTCCTGAATATGACCGAAATTCAACAAAATGCTTCGTCTGTATTGGCTGAGCTGCAACAAGTTACCAGTCAATGGTCCCCAATCGTAGCCGATGTTCAGCTAATCGCAGTAATCTTGTCCAACGCTTCCAGAGCAGAAACGGAGTTTTCCCAACCGGATGTCGAGCAGACAGCCAGCATAATCCAACAGGTAATCCAAAGCTATCGTATTCAGGGTGATGGTCTCGTTTAGTCCGTAATGCGGTTTGTTTCTCTTGAAAGGTGCTCGATGTTAACACTGAGACCCTAGCTAGTGCACAAAGGTTACCAAACGTATCTACCAATTTCTTGAAGGGTATTGAGGAGATTCTTATAAAAACCGAAAACAATTCTACGGTAAATGTTTCGGCACTTGGGGCTACCGCTAAACTTGAAGGATCGTCAGTTTTCCTGTTCGCTGCCAATTCTTCCAACTTGGGTGGATTGAGTGACACCGTTGCGAACACAATTATAACCCACAGCAAATCCCCCGGCGTAACTGGTAATCATCACCATGACGCTTTGGTGATATTTAACGTCAGCTCTTTGATGGCCAACCGGGTAAATGCATCAAAGATTGCCTTCGTGTATCACACTAATATACGGTTGGCCGATGCTGCGGTCGCCGCTGGAGAAACGTACGCCAATGTCTATAGTCCAGACGCCAGCAACGATGGTTATAACATGCTCCGAACCACGAACCATACTGCGAACAGCGCTATGGTACAGGTGGCGGTTGAAGGCGGCCCTGTTAACAATGTTTCGGAGCTGGTGAATGTCTACTTCCGACCTTTCCAAGCGGCTAACGCAAGTAATTCAACCAATAGCGTTGTATGCGCTTCCTGGAATTCCGAAGTCAATAACGGCCACGGAGGCTGGTCCACCCAAGGTTGCTCGTACCAAGGCGTGGTGAATGGCTCGGATCATTGCCAATGTAACCACCTTTCAAGCTTCACGGCATTCCTTGCCTACAAAGACTATGATTCGAATCTGAACAGATTGATCAAGATAGGGTGCGTGTTGTCCCTCATAGGCTGTTTTGGTGTCATAGCTACTTACGCGTTCTTCCCTAAGTGGAGACAACCCAAACCCGGGTTTTATGGCAATCATGTAATCTTCCAGCTCTCTCTAGCTTTAGCGATGCTGTTGTCCACCTTCTTGGGAGGGTTTGACCAAACCAGCAATGAAGGTGTTTGTTTACTTGTCGCTGCATTACTCCACTACTTGACCCTGGTCGTTTTCTGCTGGATGCTGGTGGAAGCGTACTGGCATTACTCATTCTTCCTCAGAGTTTTGGGCTCGATGACCTCATATTTTATGTGGAAAGCGTTCTTAATCGCCTGGGTGTTACCTTTAGCACCTGTAGTTGCATTGGTGATACATAAAATGGAATTGTATGACTTCGAGGGTCGCATTATGTACTGCTCGCTGAAGTCTGAGGGCTTTTACTCTGCCTTACTACCGTTTGCTATCTTGATTGGCTTGATCATTCTAGCCGTGTTTATTCGCATCATTGTCAAAGTGGGCTGTGCAAAGCCGAATATACGAAGTACCCAGAGGAAACGCTCCTTCACACATTACACTGCCATTGTAATGTTCTGCATCATGGAGTTGTCTTGGATTTTTGGATTTCTAGCCATCGGTCGCGCAGGAATTGTTTTCAACTACCTCTTTTGCATTTTCAATTCGCTGCAAGGCTTTGCCATTTTCCTGCATTTCTTATTTCGAGGGAAAACGGCTCTGGAAGAATGGCAGAACGGGCAGAACTTCATAGAAGGAAAAAGTGACCAAGTTAAGCCCCGAGACAGCGTTTTGGACCAAGGTACTAGTGGCGCCACCTTTGAGACGTCGCTAGACTCTTCCACCGGCACGACTCAATCGCGGATCATCGGCGAGCTTCAAAACAGACCACGACAACAAAACTCTTCCCGGAACGAAACGTGCAATCTCTAACGGAAACCGTGCCATAACTCTTTGCCATGCCATAACATAACCCTTTTTAATTTGTAATCGTAACAATTACAAAATTTTAACTGAAAAATCCAATCTTGGTTTCATTGACACTTTTGTCATAAGTGAGTTCCTCCCCACGGAGTTCCCCGACATAAGTCAAAGGTTAGAATGTGCTTCTTCCCGATACTGTCCACGACTCAGGATTAGCAATTAGGCTGCAAACTTACACACAAACTAAAGAAACATCAGTTACTTTTACAAAAAAGTCACCTTCCTTTTCTTCGCAGACCAACTAATTTGTACATCAGACTTGGCTTCCTTAAACGATGGCTTCCTTCCTTAAACCTTATATGACCCCCTATTACTTACAATGAATACATATTTTGTGCTCTTACCCGGCCATTTTTATTACAAGAATTAAAAAAGAAAGCAGCTTACGAATGCCATTGATAAAGCAGATTTTGCTTGATTAAGCGGCCGGAAGCCCATAAGGATGACAATGGCATTAGCCTTGGGAAATAAAATTTGAAAATGCACTGGAAAATAAAATTAGTTTGAAGTTTGAACGATTATTTTTCCCCATTTGAAACTTAGGAAGCGGTATACAAAACAAAAAACTGGCTATGTTTACTCCCGATAGATGGCGTTGACAAAAATTGCTGATTGGGTTCAGGTAATACAAAATAGAAATTGCGCACAAACATGTTCCCAACTTGGTTTCCAACAGTGGTTTTCATAAGAATTGTATTGTTATTGTGATTTTGACGATCTCTCGATCATGAAGGCAACCTGGTTCGGCGTTCGTCAATCTGGAGTACGCTCAAACACCTCATGTCGACTTGTGACTTCAACTAGCCAGTGTGCCAGTCCCAAACATGCCTTCCGTGGTAACGCAGACGCCTCACGCGGCGTTTACGTTAATTCTTTAGGAACTGGCCAAGATGCCTTGCCGCTTCGTTCGCCGGAAACTGAACTCCCCCAAACTGTGTGCGAAGTTAATTTCGCTGTACCACAAATTGCCGAAACTCCGGTAACGTACCATCTCAAGCTTGCTTGGAAGAATAGCGTAGGAACTACGCTCAAACTGTATCTAACACGAGAAGGCAGTCTGTTGCCTGGCTATGACTGGGAAAAGATACTGCAGCATGACTGGCAATTTGTCCGTTTGGGACTCGTTTGCTTTGGAGATGGTATATTACTTTACATGTCAGTCGTCGGTGATAACGAAGTTATGGAGATGTACTTTGAGTTCCCATCTCATGTCACTAGTATCTACTGCGAGTCCAGGACAAGTACTGCAATATTTCTACGCTCCAATACTGTACTTTGGCGGCAAGCACGCTCTACATTTATAGTAACCGTACGCGATTGGCGATTTGGCTTTAAAAAGGAGACCGAAACCTTAAATTCGGAGGATCCTCAGACCAATGCAGATTTGGCGTCGTCGAAACCAGCCAGAGAATGCAAATATAACGCAGCCGGTTCGGCAATCACCAAAATTCAACCCGCTAAGCAGTTTGAGCGAAATAAGATCACCAACAAACCGTCCAGACCAACAGGCCACAACGATAGAGAGTTTGGAAGGGACATCTCCCCATCAGGTAAGCCGATATATACCGTGGTTAACGAGAAAAAGGACCACCTGGTTGTCGACTCCAAAAACTATGAAGAATGGCTGGTACGATACCACGTAGTCGTTAACAGTACAGCAGAAAACCTGACTACGGCCTTCAAGGAATTGTATGCCGACATGGGATATCTTATGGAAAACATGGGCAGAACTTATTATGACCTTCAAGAACTACGTAGCATGGTGACGTGCCTGGAAGAAGTGGAGGAACGTCCATTAGGGTATTTAACGTGGATCGAAACACCACTAGACAGTACGTCGTTTTCACGAGATGGTTGTGTGTTCGAAAACGGTTCTTTAGTGCAGCGGACTTGTGTCGGCGACATTTATTATGGAGCTTATTGGGGGCCAACACAGGTAAGATATTTGATTTTGACTTTCTTTCAAAATGTGTTGTGTTCTACTATGCTTCATATACCCAGGCCCAGGATTTTCTTGAACGCTTCCAGAGAGGAAACGGAGTTTTCCCAAACGGATGTCGAGCAGACAGCCAGCATAATCCAACAGGTAATCAAAAGCTCTCCTATTCAGGGTTGTGGTTTCTGTTTTAAAGTTGGGCCGTAATGCGTTTTGTTTCTCTTGAAAGGTACTCAAAGTCAACACTGATATCCTAGCTAGTGCGCAGAGGTTACCAAACGTATCGACCAATTTTTTATGGGTATTGAGGAGATTCTTATAAAAACCGAAAACAATTCTACGGTAAATGTTTCGGCACTTGGGGCTGTCTCTAACGGAATCAATTTATAACCCTTTTCTTACTTGGACTCGTAAGAAAATGTAAAAAACTTGAATTAAAATATCCGATCTTCTTTTCAAAGACGCTTGCTGCCCTAAATGAGCTCCTCCCCCACATAGTATATCCATTGTAAGGCAAGGATTAGAATGTACTTCTTCCCGAAAATGTCCACGATTTAGGAGTAGCACTTGGGTTGCAAAACATACACACAAACAAAAGAGACATCACTATTAGTTTATGTGCAAAAAAATCACCAAACTTTGATTCGTAGATTAATTACTTTGTAAACTGTCTTTACCGTAAACCATTTAGGTGCGCGAGGTACTGCGCATTGTACAGAAAAGCAGTTAGGTTATAATAACAACAACAAAAAACCAAACTCAAACTACGAGCCATTCCAACCACTTTTGTGAGTAACTGTGCCTTTAAGGAAAATCCAGGATTCAGAGCGAAGAGCGTCTATTACAGAGCCGACACCTTATAGCAGCGATTCTCAAACTGGGCGCCGCGAAAGATTCTTGTAATCCCATTAATTGTGATTATGCATGTAATTGTTCGGTGCTTATTAACTCTTCGGTGTAATGTGTACTTATTAAGCAGCGCGCCGCAGCAATTAGATTGGGCTATGTTCGGAGGGGCGCCGCGGCGAATTGTGGCTACTGTCATTGCGCCGCGAACGAAAAAGTTTGTAGACCACTGCTCAGTAGGATAGTTTGTGGAAAGTTTCTACGCCAGTTTTGACACTGGCGCTCTCCGTTTTCGGACCCCGAACTTCCCATAAAAACGAGAAATGGAATTATTGATACTTGTTCGCATCATAAATAATCTTTGAATTGTAAGAAATGTTTGTATTATTAGAAATATACTAATTTCTTTGAGGATAAAAAGTGTTACTTAGCTTGCAAAATGTTCGCTCCACATTAGACCACGTCCTAAACGGCATATTTATTCTCATGGGGGCGTTTCTTAGCTCGTTTAGAAAAAGTTACGTGTAGCCTTTTCAAATGACCCGCTGTATGCTATTCGCCGTTCATGTTTTACCCCGCCCAATGTTTTGCTTACATGCAAACTTGCGTGGAGCGCGTAAATCAAGTAAATTCTGAGTAATTCAACTAACCAACCATAATCTTCTTGTATATTTCTATTCCTCAGTACTCAACACATACCACTTAAGAACATGTCTAAGCTAAACAGAATCTACAAATGCAGCTTCCCAAACTGCAAATATGGCCCAGAAACGACCAAATCTTTCTCCAAATCAAAATATTTAAAGCAGGTGTGCATTAAAAATCCCTAAACCTAAGTTCTAATCTTGTTTATCTCACAATACTTCAGCACGAGGACAAAGTCCACGCCGAGAAAATTCACATTTGCCCCACTTGCCAAAAAGGCTTCGGATCCTATCAGCTGTTAGCCTCCCACATTAAAGCCTGTGGCCAAAACTTCCCCTGCGATTCTTGCCACAAACATTACATAAGCTACGAAGCCTTATTAACGCATTTAAAACGTAACAAACATGAATCGAAGCTCCAACCCCTTAAAAGAAAGCCAAATGTATCTCCATCCCAACCAATATTCATAATTCTCCCTCAATTAATCTCTAATAATCCCCCAGATACTTCTAACGACATCGTTAAACCCAAACATATTGCTCCCATTCTCCCTAAACCATCCACCATGCATTTTATGGCCGCTATGGCTCTAAGCGAGCTAGCAGGTTCCGCCGATCATCGTTCGTTTCCTTCGTTCAAATCGGTCATTGAGGTTGGCACCCAAACCGATAGTTTATTCCATCCCGGAAAATTCCGTATACCAAAACAAGGTCTATTAAGTTGGAACCTTCGTCTAATTAATTCTAGAGTACTTACGTATTTTTTATATATCGTTTTCACAGATAAAAAGATGAAACAAATCAAACGTCCCAAAGTGGATGCGACAACAAGTTCGTCTTTCCTGCCGCTAGATGACATTGAAATCTTAAACGCCGCCACCCAAACTGATCGAAAGCATGATCGGTTTCGATTCGATGCTATAAAAGTTGATGAGAAACATTTAACGAATCATTCCTGTAACTCTGAAACACAAACTAAGCCCTTTGCGGGGAAATGCGGGGAGCATATCGATATGGAGACGCAGACGGCCTTAAATCGATTGTGTAGCGCCGAAACCCAAACTTCCTTAACGTACCCCAGCGAACAACCCCTAGTCTCCCTAGGAAGGGACAATTCAAAGCTCTATGAGCTCAACTTTGCGTTAAACCGCGATCAGGAAGAGAATTCCATGTCTAATTTGGCGTATTTGCCTTTATGGGACGATATGGACGACAAGGCTACTGCAGCCACCCAAACCGACACTGATCCTTTTCTGCGTCAGGGCGTGGTCGAGGAAGCCGCGGGTGGAATTCTGCTTTGTACGCAAACTCAAACTTGCACTGAAGAAGATTTCGAGCTTTTTAACGCTGTCAACTTGTGTCATATGGAAACCCAGACCAATTGGACGCTAGATTCAGAACAAAATGGAGGCTATGTTGACACCGAAACCCAAACCGCGCTATCCGCGGTTTGGTGGCGCGAACTCGGACGGGAAAGCCGCGGTTTGTGCAAACAGTCGTCTTTAGAAGACACAGGAACGGATCCGATGGAACAATAAACAGTAACCTACGTATATGATTAAATTTGTTCTCTATTTGATATTATGAGAAAAAACGTAAATACATTCTGAAATTGATACAGTAAATTGAAATTATTTTTGAAAAGGACATGGAAATGAAGCTTAGAAATTCATAAATTTTATTTTTAAAAAAAGTTAAATGGGAGGTTTCTTCGGTTTATGCCATGAAACATCCTCGGGACGGTCTAGACTCTCTAAAGTTGCTGCTAAAATTCGCAAATACTCGACTCCACTCAACAATTCCCTAGTAACAAAAACACGCATTAAAATCCGATTATTGTTTTTTAAGATTTTTTTGATTTTTTGGGGGAATTTGAATTTCCGGAATATGTACCTAACAGATCGTTCAGCTTGGTTGGCAGCGGTGTTGAGCTCACTCGCAGTTCTTCTCATCCCAGTTCTCAGCTCACTAGGCTCACCAACTCCTCTCAGTGCCTCATTTTCGCGCCTTAGTGCATTAATTTCATTCTAAAATCGCAATTAAATTAAGTAAATTTGTTAAAAACTTAAAAATTAATTATTGTAGAAAAACATGTTTTACTTCTAGTCGGCGTAGTTCTAGTCGCAGGGAAGAAACCTGTGTTTCTGCCACAACAGCGCGTTCCTATAATAAAAAAAAATAATTAAATAATGTTCAGTAATTAAAGAGTTAATTACAGTCGCTGTCCGCAAATTACTATCAATTTGCCCCACAACGCTTTCCATTACGGTAGTATCTGCCGTATCCCTTCTTCGCCGCTCTTCAATCTCCGCTTCAAGCCTCTGAACCCTAAATCACGATCATTTAGAAGAAATTACTTTTTATTAATTTAGTTAATGTAATTAGTTAACTCACTTTTCTCGCTCGGCACGAAAACTAATTTGGATGCTTTCTAATTGCGTGCGGAGTTCCGCGTTCTCCTGGAGTACCTTAAAATCGAATTTTAAAAAATACTGTATTTTTTTAATTAAAAAAATTATTACTAATTAAAAGTGAAATTTAAAAATTACGCCGAAGTAAAAGAAAAGCTTACGTTTGGCCATTGGTTACGGTCATGCCCAAGTCCAGTTTCCGCCGAAATTTCCACAAAGCGTCCATTTTGCATGGGACCGTCTGACAAAAAGTCTGGGAGGGAAAGTTCCCCATTTCCAAGCCCCTCCCCTTCCCCATTTTGTCGGGGGATGCTGACTTCAGCCACATCGAGGTCGACTTCAGCTCGGGGCGTGCCACAATTGGCTAAATCGAAGGGAATCGGCATGTCTCCGGCAGCATGGATAGGACTCCGGCTTCGCGAGACCACATTCGGAAGATTACTCGGTGGAATCGATGGCGTCATCAACGGGAGCGTCGACGGGAGCTCCAAAGGGTTGTTATCAAGTCGCTGCGAGAGGGAACTGGGCTGATCCATGGTTAAATCGAAGGGCATAGGACTAGAGGGTACTTGGGAAGGCAGACTCGGATGGAACAACGAGTGCTCACTCGAGTGATTGCCCTGATCCAAGTGATCTTGGACGAAATCAGGCAATCCACGCTGGGAATGACTGGAATTCGAACCGCGCCGAGGTCTGAAGTGGGAGGAGCCAGAATTCCGCGTCTTCGCTCGAGCACCGCCATGTTCTAACGAATTGGGGGCGGGGTCTTGGGAAGGGGGGGAAATGGGGGGGTTTGAGTTGTTTACGTTGTTGCTCCATGATAGGAAATGGCGAAAAGAGAAGGGGTTTTCTTCCCGGCGTAGTTTAGAACTACTTTCGCTCGATTCGACGGTTTCAGATCCTAAAAAGATAGACCAAGACATCTAGCGACTTTAGAAAGAAATTGTGTATAGACATTCAGCCAATTAGAAATTTTCTTGAATTAATTGGAGATTTTTGAGATTCCTGGTTTTAAATTACCACATTTTCTGGGTTATTAGGATTATTTATGGTGTGGGAGCTCAATAATTATAAGGGATTTACCTGGAAGAGATTCTTTGCTTTGGACATCATCAGGGTCGTATTTTGAATTATTAAGGTCCTTTTCCCCATTATTATCTCCATTCCAGCTCGCCATGAGCTTAAGCACAAAAGCAGTCGCTGATATCTAAGTATTATACATTATTTATGGTAAAAATTAACGAAGAATGCAAATACAAGCTTGTTTTGGTTGGTTTTATTAGTAACTGCAGACGATTTTAGACGTTTACAGCCAATATTCTAACGTTTTGCCTTGCGTAGGCCAATCAACAGCCGTAGGACCCATAACAAACGCGCACGCTGTCTAGGGCACGCTTTTAGAACGTATTAATGGCGGCAGGTTTCAAAATACTCCGCTTTTCCAACGGAAATCCATGAGATAGCTACATTTCGTAAAGCAATAAGTTAATTTTAGGTAGTTAAGTCCCTCAAGGCTTAAGGTAAATTTCGAACTCGATTTAAACAGTAAGTATTTATAGAAAAGAGGTATAAATGCAGCGGCAGCTGTTGGAACACATCCCGAACGAGTTTTGGCTTTTCTGTGAAAATCCAAATATCCCTATAGCTATAGGGTGTAGGGTCCACTATATAATTATTAAGTTAAACGTTTTGAGGCATAAAATGATATTTACTATTTACTAAATACTATAACATGTTCGCTAATTGGTGTGTAAATACAAAAGGAAAGGTAGAATATGGGATAGTCGTTCTCTAAAATTTATTGTTTCATGATACAGACACCTGCCGGTAGAGATACACAAGCAAACCCGCTATATATAAACTTAAACGCAACAGCTGCAGTCGGCTCGTGCTCATCATCCGGAAATCGATGCGCGCCGAGGGGGGTAGGAGATGGGAGAAGGGAGGTCGTCGTATTACAATGACCCTGCGTCACTCTCTTGCACCCGCCGACGCCAAGTGAACACGTAGTTCATTTGGTGCAGTGTAGTTAGACTGCCCAGTCTCGTTCTTTTTCGAATATTCTTACGTTCATTAGCGTCATAGCCTCGGATTTAAGCTTAGAAACACTCCAAACATGAAGTAAATATGTTTTTCTACAAATTTCTCCACCTCGACGCTTTTCGGCACGATTTATTGTTCTTTATTGCTAACATATTTGGAAAACCTAATTTGGACAGTATCGATTATTCGGCACCCTAACCTTTCCGCGCAAGTCTAGCTTTATTGACCCATGTTGTAGATTACATCCTAGTTAATATATAGACAATTTAGTTTGTAAAGAAAATGGGATAATTAAAATAAATCAGTAAAGTATGAAGTATTTAAGTATTGAATCAAGTTAATAAAAGCTTATATTCTTTCTCTATTAGGAAATTCTTCTCAACTGGCTTTCGTGGTCCTTCATGAAACGCATCGATTTCTCGCTACGACAACCTATATGGTATCGATACAGAAATTGCCGGCATGGATTCGTTCAATAACTTGCCCGGAGGGCATCCCCTAATCCTGAAACTACGATCTTCAGAGATTTTTAATCCTACAAAGAGCAAAAGTAGGGTTAGGGGAACCCACGAATCTTCCGAAACCATTTTGGCCATGGGTGAACGGGTTTAGTTTCGGGAATAGTGAACGTTTTAATTTCGATTTAATTAATTGTACAAGGTCATAATCATGTGGAGCTGCAAAGGGGCGGGACCATTGTGCAACAATTGTGAAAATGATACTAATGCATGTAGAGCGAATTGATGAGCAACTTTCCTTTTGTGTATCAGAGTATATTATTTTTGAAGTATTCATTCAGGGTTAAAATGATTTGATCAGTGCGTTCTTTTAAAAGACGTGCATGTGAGTCAATCTAGTCAGTGCACACGCTGGCGAGGAGTTTTATATCGGCAGATATATGAAGCAGAGTAATTCCCTCGCCAGCTAAATGCTCGCCCGTGGGTCTCTTCGTTTGTGCCATGTGTAATTGTTAATGTAAACAAAGGAGATAACTCGCCATATTTTATTGTATACAGAGATCTCATTATCATTTTAAGGAGATCTCATTAAGTTTCCTCCAAATCCCTTCACTAAATTCAACATGCTGTAATTTATGTAAATTACTTTAGCCTCTAAAGTCTATAATGGCTTCCGACCTTTCACCACAATAGTCAAATTAGCAACCACAATTCAAATTTGTTATGTTCCAGATACAGAACGTCAATACAAAACCTGGATTTCTTAAGTTTAAAGAAAGAGTAGAGTGAGCAAGATGGTACGAGGAATTTCTCAGGTAGTATAACGGAATTATAATGAATTTAAACCCCAAATTGGAGTGCGAAATGGCGTGCCAAGGGAAAGCGTCTAAGGGTATAACGTCTGACATTCCAGTCTGGCAACGCACACTTTTTCTAGAACCAAACCTGAGTTGAATTAATACTAGCCCTCGACTAATTTTTTAACGCAATCGGGGTTTCCAAGTTTATAATTAAGTAGATCATATTGGATAAAATTTGAAGGATGTAATGTCTTCACGGCCTAAAAGAAAGGTACGTTTATGAAAGCAAAGTGCGGTCAAGGCGTGCCACTTAAAGAGCGGGAAAGCCGCCTTACAACGTGGTAATAGTAAACATCCGGTAGTTCAGATTGACCGCAATTAAACCGATTTAGAAACCTAAGTATACAATTACCAGCACAGCTCAAAGGATTTATAGGATCGTGGGATTTATGATCGTGGGCTGAATATGTTAGAAAGAAAAGAAAAGGAAAGTCTTTTCGTTGGTTGGTATTCCTAAGAAGAATTTGCCCATAGCCTGAGGCAAGGGCATGGTTCAGACCTTGTGCTCCAATTCCCGTCATTTTCCCTTTCCATTAGACAATTTTTTCCCCGGTAAACACCTATTAACTGCCCAAAACTCCCGCAGACAACCTTCTTTCCCTCAAACTATAAAACGAATGCCATTTCCAGTGAGAGTCATCAGTTCGTCTTCAACTGTCAAAACAACTCCAATCTACCATGAAGGTAAAACAAATACTACAGTTTCTAAGAGTTAACAGTTTTACATTTTTTTAAAAGGTTACTAATCCAAATTGTTTGTGATTGTTTAGTTTTTCATTATCGCTTCTTTGCTGGCGATGGCCACGGCAATTGCGGCTGACGGTTACGGCCAACCCGCCTATTCTTCTCAACCCGATTACCCTCAGCCATCCTACCCAGCTCAACCAGCCTACCCGCAACCCGCTTACCCTCAAGAAAGCTATACTCCCAAGCCGGAATACCCTCGTCAAGAAGAAACTTACCCTAGCCAACCAGCCTACCCCCGACCGGCTTACCCTCAAGAAAGTTATACTCCCAAACCGGCTTACCCACGACAAGAAACTTATACAAGCGAGCGAGCCTATCCGCAACCCGCCTACCCGCAACCGACGGGCGCTTACGATGCTAAGCCTGCCTACCCGCAAGAAGGCTACAAACCCGCTGAGAAAACTTCCGACTACGTAAATATATTTGCTTTGCTAAGAGTTTGGAGGAAATAATATGAATAATTTGTAATCTTTTCTTAGCCCGCTCAGCCCTACAGCTTCGAGTATGAGGTAGAAGACAAGGCTTCTTACAACCATTTCGAACATTCCCAGTCCAGCGATGGTAAAGTAGTTTCTGGAGTTTACGAAGTAAATTTGCCCGATGGTCGCAGACAAATCGTCTCCTACAAAGATGAAGGCTACGGTTTGGTTGCTGACGTGAAATACGAAGGTGAAGCTACCTACCCCGAATACCAGAAGCCAACTTACCCCGCCAAGACCTACGATACCCCAGCTTACCCGGTCCAGGCCTACGATACCCCTGCTTACCCCGCCAAGACTTACGATACCCCTGCTTACCCAACAAATGTGTACAGCACTCCTGCTCCTGTTTACCCTACCAAGGAATACAAAATCCCTTCCTACCCTGCCCCCGCTGCCCCTGCGTATCCTAGCAAAGCATACGAAACCCCTTCCTACCCGGCACTCACCCCTGTTTACCCTGTCCCTGCCCAACCCCAATATCAACCAGCCCCAGCTGTTTACCCCAAGCAGTACTAAATCGCCCTCTAAAATCTGTCAAATTTTTTATATTTTAAGATAGAGATTTCAATTTTATACCCCAATTATAGATAGAAATACAATTTCCTTTCCAATAACCACGCGCCTTCCATTTTTTCTTGTCTGGGAGCTAAAAGGCTATGGGTAGCAAGCCAATGCGCTCCCTAAGCCATAACTAAGCCGCGCCTCCAAGGCAAACCTACTTCCTTACGTTTTCGATTCATGAAGCGCCACGCAAATCATTGGAACTCCCTCAAAACCCGGTCTGATGAAAACATTCGATTCGTTACTTCATTTACGTTACTTCAAAGTTTGAAATCATTTAGACTTTTCTAACTTGCCAACTTGAAAGTTCGACATTAAACGTACCTTAAATAGCGACCACAATGAGTGAAATTACAGATTGGGTCAAAAGTTTACCTTTGTTTACCAGATATTGGTTCGGTCTGACCGTTCTATTTACATTGTTGGGACGATTTGGAATAATTAACCCTTACTACCTTGTTCTCCTCTACGAACCTTTCATTCATCAATTTCAAGTAAGCCCCAAATACTGTAATTCCCTTAGAAATTGATTTGATTTACTGCCCAAAACCGGAAATTTTGAATGATTATTTTCAATATCTTCGTTTTGGATCGTTTCAGATATGGAGACCAATCACAGCCTTGTTTTACTATCCCTTAACCCCTGCCACAGGGTTCCACTTCTTAATCAACCTCTATTTCTTGTATAGTTACTCCCTACGCCTTGAAACTGGTATTTTTTAAAAAAAAAAAATCGAAAATTGGTAATTTAAATGGAAATTTTTCTTTTTCAGGAATTTTTACTGGAAAACCAGCAGACTATTGCTTTATGCTTCTCTTCAACTGGCTCTCATGTGTTCTCATTGGACTTTTCACCAACATGCCAGTAAGAACATTAAAATCAAGAAATCAATTGGAAACGGGAATATTAAAATTAAATTTTAAAAAAATTAAGGTTCTCATGGATCCTATGGTGCTTAGCGTGCTTTATATCTGGTGTATGCTCAACAAAGAAGTTATAGTGAACTTTTGGTTTGGAACGCAGTTCAAGGCCATGTACTTGCCTTGGGTACTTTTGGCCTTCAACGTCGTTATTTCTGGCGGGTAAGATCTAATTTCAAATCCATTTCAGAAATAGTCCCAAAATCCTTAAACGAACTAAGAATACTTCAGAACTTAATTCCAAATATTAAGAAATTATTTGTAAAAAATAAGGAATTTTTTGTAACAAGAAGAAGTGGATTCTAGAATTAAGAAATTAATTAAATAACAAAGAATTAATTCTGGAATTCTTTTGTGTCCTATAGGGGTCTGAAAGAACTGATAGGAATTTTGGTGGGTCACTTATACTTTTATCTCATGATCCAGTACCCTCAAGAGTACGGGGGACCGTCCTTGCTTACTACTCCGAGCTTCTTGTAAGGAAACGTCAATAAAAATTAATTAGAGTTAAAAAAGAAAAAACTGACCCAATTTTCTCTCTAGATATTCCTATTTCCCGAACCAACGCGGAGCAGTACATGGCTTTGGCCAACCCACGCAAGGCAGGCCTGCTGCTGCGCAACCCAATCAACCTCCTGCTGGACCTAGGCGGTATGATTGGGGTCAAGGTCATCGTTTAATTGACTAATATTGATTAAGCCACGCCTCATTTTCTCGGAACAGTCCTGGGGAGAAAATGTTATTTGTCTGTTTGTTTCTGTTACTCCCTTTTTGTGTCTGCGAAAATAATGAAACTGTTTTGTCACAAGAAAAACGCCCTGATAACAGAAATAGAATTTCTATTCACACCTTGATAGTTGAGGCTTCTGACGTTTTCGAGTCATCTCTTTAAGGTACCGTCTGTTTTAGTGATGATTTCCTGGATGTCTAAAGCTTCTCCAAAGGGGATTCCGTACCCTTGACTTAACCCTTGAGGGTTGGAGGGAGTCTTGCAGTCCATATTGACTTCCTTGCGGAGAACTGTGTCAATATCCACTGAACTAAAAAACGCAACCGACTTTAAAAAAATAAAGTTTCAAAAATAATTAGTTTCTGATTTAAAAAAAATTAATTTGTTTACTTGTGGGAGATCATTCATGCCTAATTGGTAGGCAAACATGGCTCGCGTCCATACGTTCGTGATCTGTAAGGCTAATGCAGCTCTGTATCGGTCTTCACTTTGAACTAAATACCGAACCTAAAAAGCGAAAAAAAAATTGTTCAAGTTTCACTGAGCATCGAATAACTGCACATAACTGAATAAATATCGATTTCAATTATCCTAGATTCGAACGAATTTAGTACTAGATAGTATTGACATCGACAAGTACTGATAGTATGGATCGATTATGTTAAACCACGATAATCGATTTTGATAATCAAATTAAATATTCCAAATAGATTTTTGGAATGAATGGAAACGTACCTCGTCATGAATACTAATGCAAAATCGACCTGATACCTCATAGGTATCGAAAAGATAGCGCATGGCTACCAGCATGAGATGCAGATAATCCACTGCAGAACTTTGGACCACCCAATTAATCCGACTAGTCATAAACTACATAATAAATTGGTTTAAAATCTTTGAATATTGAAATTCCGAGTAGTTATGGTGTTATTTAAGACCTCTTTGCCACAATAAGAAGGTTCTAAGGCTCGGCTGATGCGACAACCAAGTACTGGTGTTACTGGTTCATTTTGTTGCGCTATTTCTTCCAGTTTGTTGAACATGGGAGATTCGGTTCCTCCCACCCATAATCTTCGTTGCGTGAGCTGATCCGCGGGAAGGCGATTCAGATTTAACGCCTGTTCAGCTTTCCAATCACCCTTAAACAATAAGCAAACCAAAAGAATGATAAATAACAATAATTGTAATAATAAACATAAAATACAGAATTGCCTTTGCAGTTTCAATTACTTGTCTGGCTTTCCGCCTGATTTTGCTACGGATTTCGGTTAAATCCGAGTAGGCGATTAAGGCTTCTGGCTCTTCTCCTGCAGCGCGAACTAGTTGTTTCCCTGCCTCGTTCAAATCGAGCATTGAAATTCCCTAAATTCATTAACCCAACATAAGATATTAAGAGACTTACGAATGAAGTAAGTTTTAACAAGTTTAATGGGTTTTTGTTTTTTTACTTTTGTGGCAGCGTACATCTGCTTGGCTTTGTCTAAAGCTTCAGCTTCGGTTAACCGGTGATTGAACTGCATGAGGAGAGTCTTGGCGAACTTTTCGCCAGCACCGTAGATTCGACCATAATTGAGCACTTTGGCTTGATCTCGACTAATATCAACCGTCGCGGCGGTTCTGCTATGCATATCTGTCCCTGCGCTTTTCTTGCCCTGTACGAAACAAAAATTACCATGATTAATTGAACCCTAAATGGATATTTCATTGTGATGACCGAAAAAATGCCAATTGACCGTGGAACTTTTGTTTTACCTGTAAGGTCATCCATCCAAAAGCAGTTGATCCATGTTCTCCCGCAAAATGGGCGTCTCCAATGACGGCAGCAATCCACAACTCCTGAGAATCCACATCGGCTCCTACGAAGTGATAGCCGGGAGGGGCTTGGATCATCGCTTTCAACTCGGATCCCAATCGATCCACATAGGCATTAGAAGCCGTCATCCACGTGGCCTCTACTGCCCTCCTCGTTAAAGTACCAGCGATAACCACCTAAACCGACCAAATTGTCCCTATAAACCTCAATATCTCTCTTGGAAGAACTTACGTGAGGGATAATGGCGCCGTACTTTTCATGTGAACTAAAAGCAGGACTCTTAGTAACATTCGCGGGAAGCTCATTAGGGTGGAGCCAAATCGTCATTTGCGAAAAAATACGATCCCGCGCGTTTCGCCAATACGAAAGCATTTTGCTCAACTTCAAGATGTAGTTGGCAATCGGACCAGACGAACTATTCAACGTACCGTCTTCGATCTTACTCTGGTAATCCTTCGCTAAAGGGTTCCCCACATTATACTGCATGCCTCCCTATACTCCAAACGAAAACAACGTAAAATGAGATCTAACAAAACATAAACATAACGTAGCATGACAGTACACGACATGGAGACATGTCGCGACATAAGGAGACATGTCACGGCATAAGGAGACATGTCGCGACATAAGGAGACACGTCGCGACATAAGGAGACATGTCGCAACATAAGGAGACATGTCACGACATAGGGAGACATGTCACGACATAAGGAGACATGCCGCGACATAAGGAGACATGACAACACAGAAAATAAAATGTACAAAATAAGGATGAAATTTCAAATTAAAATTCTGACCTTGTGAGGGAGGCGAAAGAACCACGCCCCCATAATGCCTACATCATAGGGTCCAATTCCTTCATGCCAGGAAGGTTTATCCGACGTCATTTCGTGTTTTTTCTTCGCTTTTTTTTCGGCGTCAACATTTTCCCTAAAATCGCAAAAAGTCACCAGAAATTCGAAAAGTTACGTTTAACAACGCCAAAAGTAATAGAATATTTACGCGTCGCTTCTCATGGCAGCCCAAGTTCGGTTCAAACTATTCATATCGGCCGTATCGCTCGTCATTATCCGTAAATTATTCATAGCTTCTTCAGGGCTAATTAATCCTTTCGTCATAGTTCCACTGGGTTTTATTTTTTCCCTTGGAGGAAATAACCTCATTGCTTCTCTAAAAAAAAAAGATTTAAAACTAGCATTACTGGCCGCATTTTTTTAAATATTTTTTTTACACGATCGGGAAAGAGCCAGTAGAATCTTCTTTCGCAAACGCTAAAGGTCTTCCAGGGACGAGATATCCCCAGCCAAGTTCTCTCGTGTAATGCAAGGGGTATCCATCCCAAGTCAAACGAAGCAATTTCGGCACAATTTGCATCGAAGTGCTGATTTTCTCTGTTCCAAATGATCCGTCTTCAAGACTAGCTTCCTAAAAATTCCATAAAATTAGGAAATTCTTCCACATTTTTCCGTTTTGGTCACCTTCTCACACGCGGTTCTGTACCACGCAGGGTAACCCGGTAAAAACGGTTTCTTCTTGTAAAGATTCGCCCGCGTTTCAAGCAAAGTTTCAAATCTTCGCGCCAAATTAGCAGAATCGGCTTCGAAATCATCTTCGGTCGACAGAATTAGAGACTTTGTCTCTTTAGGTTTCCCTTTCGAGGCACTTTTCTTCATTTTCAAGTCTTGGACCGACCAATCCAAGTCCCATAACCAAGGATCGTCCCGAAATCTACGGGGGAAAAAAATAATTAATATACAATTTCGAAGCTCTCGTTAAACCAACAAAGTGCTTGTGTTTTACGTGTTTTTAGTTAAATTAGAGTTATTGCGAATGATTACGTCATTACTTTTCGTTATGGTACTGGGTACAAGCTTCATTCGCTTGTTGAACTAAACAATGCGTTAATTCCTTCTCCATATCGTTATAGGTATCTTCGGAATCGTTAAGGAATCTTTCCCAATTAGAATTGACGGGTAAATAGGCTGTTCCCATTTCTAGCATCCCGGCAAAGGTAATTGGATGCGGGAATCTACCAAAATTTTGCTTTTAAAGAAGATTCAATACAACTTCATGATAATTTTCAATTAAAATGTAATGAAAACCTTTCGAAGAAATCCCCCATCATGGCACAGAGTATTTGGTACGTTGCCAAAGTGTCTTTGGCACAATATGTCATCAAATTTTGGAATTCTGCGCGGATTTCACCAAGCGTTCCTGTGACGAAGTAATTCCGCGCCTCTTTTTCCAATGGTAATCCTCCGCAATACAACTAGAAATTAAACAAGAATTTAGAATATACATATACAAAAATAACTCTACAAAAAGCGAGATTTTTTAATAATAATTCAGAGAAATTCTATAAATTTTTAGTTGGATTTTTACTTAATAGACAGACGATTTCAAAGATGTCTTGAAAGTCGTCTCTAAAGTCGCCTTGAAAGTCGTCTTCAAAGGGGTCTTCGAAGTCGTCTTGATAGACGTTTTTTTTATAATTTTAAAAATAATTCGTAGAAATTCTACCAACTTTTTAGTCGGATTTTTACCTGATAGACGTCTTTTAAGCCGTTAAAGGAGCTGATCTGCTGCCAATCCAAGATTTCGTTGCCGTTTTTTCCCACAACGAACCCTCCATTCGCTTTTCCCGCCATAAGCATGTTCCGCTGGTAGCTTGTGAGCCCGCTGATTGCGATATGCAGGGACATGGTATCCCAAAACCTGACTTTTGAACCCTAAAACAACGAAAATATCAATAAATTGAGCTTGGGAACCATAATACGGAGGTTTAACCTGGATCAAATACTGTTCGCGAACTTTAGATCTGTCGAAGCTCACATTATGACCTATAGCGAGCCTAGGTGTCGTTGAGTTCGATGTTTCCAAGGGCAATAAGTCATCAGTACTGTTCCTATAGTGCTTTGAAGTGGTTTCTGTCAACTGTGGGCTGCTCCACGAATACCTAAATGATGAAAAAATCCTTTAAACTCCATTAAACATTAAACTCCTTGAATCTTTGAACTATTCTTTCGATTTAGATGTATATAATTATAGTTTGAATTTATTTTACCAAGCGTTGGGAGATACTGCAGTCGCCATTGTTGGCAAAGGTCCTTCTTTCATACAGACTTCGACGTCAAAGACGAAAACATCTTCCAGGGGACAATTTACAGGTTCAAAACTCCCATTTGGCGAATAACGAGTCCATCCGGGCTAAATTTAGCACGTTTTTTAGTTAAATATTAAGTAAATAAGCCAGGTTAATAAACTTACAGAGAGATTCCATGCAGTAGGCATAGCAGGAAGTTGCGAATTAACGAAATTTTCAAGCAGTTCCCGGTACGGTTTGCTTTGCTGGTCGCCAATAATCGCGAAATGCTCAGCGATATTCGCGCCAAGTAAAGGAGGTAGGGTTAATTCAACTTCTGGGAGCTTAGAAGTGGGTTGGCCCCAGAGTTTATGCGTCTTAAGGTGCTTTTCGATCTTATCTACTAATTCAAGGTCCAACGATTCAGCGCATGGCTTGCCAAAGACATTTGCGTATAAATTGCGAGGTAACATTTGAATCCCGCAAATGTTTCGCTTGATTTCGGGCTGATTTGCGTTTTCATAGCTGGTTTTGCTCTCCGTCGTTGATTTCTAGGTTAAAGAGAGATCATATAGCGTTATAACGTAGGAATAGAAGAAGCTAAGGTCACTTTTAGGGTTTTATCTTCGAATGTTGAAGAGAAACAAGCAGAAATGGCGTCCATGTGCATCACTTTTTTGCTATTTTGAAACGATTTCTCCTGGGGTTTCCTAGAACGATACATTAGGAATGTAAAACAGGGGCAGAGTTTGGTAAGTTATTTTTACTTGAGAAATTTGGGTTTTGTAAAACTGGAACTGGAGTTTTCATTGTTGATTGACTGTGGATTTTCACTGGTGGCGATCGGTCCCTTTGCAATTGAAGAGGAGAATTTGGTGGGGTAATTTTGGAGGCTAATATAATTAGAATAGTAACGGGGTTTATACACAACACGCCAGTTTCGCGTTAAACGGTACATAATAATACTCAAAGCGGCATGTTAACCGCTTCTCACGTGGTACGGTAAATGTTTTGTATTATCATCGTAGGAGCTAGGAGGAGTAAGACCACTCGGGATAGAAAAGACGCAAAGAACTCGAAATGAAAGTAACGCTACTGTGGTTAGTACGGGAACTACAATAGACAGTATCTAACGGTAACCTTCCACTACCACTTGAGTGCATAGTTACCATTAGCGCTTCATGAAGCTGAAGCAATATAATTAAAACTTCAGCCCAAGGAGCGCAAGAGTTGGGCGCGCTAAAGGTAAACACTAGCTCAAGCGTGGGGAAGGGCTAACTGGCGAACTCGCTTCATGATTGGACGAGTGCACTTTCACTTGCACTAGGTTGAAATGAAACTTTTCTATGCGCTACAAAGAAAATAAATGTTGTTTCTTAATAAAAGTTACTGTAATTTTCTTCTTTGATCATCAGCCCATCTTTAATTACCGTTAATCCCAATCTCAAGAAGGAATGAAGCAATTTAAATGCAATTTTAGTTAGAAATCTGACGATCCAATGGCTCATACATCCAATTCGTTAACTGCAAGTTCTCACACTCATCTTTCAACGCAACCAATCGCTTTTCATGACCTTCTTTCTGCATAGCAACACAACATTGGTGGACGGTATGGTCGAACAGCGTTTTGGCCAACACAGCTTCATTTTTCTCTGAAGCGTTAAGTAAATTAGCACTTAAATGTGCATTCGAGCCTTGATTCAACGGATTCTGGTTCGGCGGCGTCTCCAAACCTTCCAACTGCCTCGGAGACGACATTAAAGTCTTCCTTAGTCCAGAATTCACCACTGACATCGCACTATCAAGCGCAGTATCATCTTTAACATCTTTAAAGTACATACATCATATCTTTGACGTACCTGCACGTGACTCTGAACCGAAAAGCAACTTTCCGAGTACAATCGAGCTCTCAATGGCCACTTCTAGGGAAATAATACAGAAAATACCGCTAAACAACTGAATTAACATTGAGAAACATAAAATCACCTTAATTGGGTGAAATTGAGAAGAAGGTTGTGACGTCACACCCTCGGAATGCCTCTTTGGTCGAGTTGTTGATCCACAATACACCACAGGACGTGATTGGAAGTGATCAAACGGCAAAAACTCTGGGCTTTTAAGCGTCGGCGTCAACAACTGGCTCAAATGTCTGATGTACGCAGAAGCCAACAATAAAATATCCAATTTGGAGAGTTTGGTATCATACGGTACAGCCGGGAGCGCTGATTGGAGCGTTTGGAATGCTTCCCTCAATGTTTGCACACGATGTCGTTCCCTTGCAGCGTTTTGCCAGCCTAAATTGTGGAAGAATTTCCCCCAAACAATACTTTTTTTTTAGAAAAATCTATTACCCAATTGTTTTTTTAAAGTTATTATTATTAATTTGGTTAACGTTCAAACCTGTTTTCCGTTGGTTCCCCAACGCTTTCATGGTTGCACAAGAATGAATAAGTACAATATGACTAAACAATCAATTTTGAAAGAAGTAAGGGAGCAGAAATGAACGTGTTTGAAGTCAAAGCTCCTGAATCAGACTGAGAACGATGTTTAATTGGCCTGTCCTTTTGAGAACATTCTTTAGGAGAACTGTAGTTTCATTGTTGAGTTGAGATTGAGCGCTGGGGAAAAGGTATCGGGTGTCTTGTTAGTGTGAAATATGAGCTATGGAACTTTCCCGTGCTTGAATTACAAAATAGAGTCCATTACTACGTGTAAAACAATGCACTTATATTATAATAAACTACCACAATTGGATCATTGTTGTCATTATTATAATACATTGAAAAAAATAATACATTTAATAGTAAAAAAATTGCCTCTTGGCTCTTATATCCTAATCATCATTTTAAATGCATTTTAATATGATCTGATTATACCTTCTATTAAATAAATTAAAGAACCAAAAGATACTTTACGTTACTTACTTTTTTGGAGCTTATTTTGTAAGTTACTAGCGTAATAGGTTTTGTTCGATTTGGTTTGTTTACAAACAGAAGCTAAGAATCCTGTGTAAGAATCTCATGCATCTGACGCCATCTCGCGTGGAAATTTTCAAGTAGGATTTTGAAATGTAAACGGGGTTGGAAACCGTTAGGGTATGTTAGCATTTATTTCTTCACGTACGTGCGAACGTACGTTTTAATCTACATTTTATGTATGTTAAACTTTCCAAGAACAAGAACTGTTACAAGAACCTTCATGCAACTCTAATAGGCTGGGAATAACAAACTTGGTTGACATTTAGACCAAAACGCCACAAAACACGACCTTTTTTAAGATTCCTGAACTTTTTTTGAGTTTCTTTACCCGCAAGGGTTCTTATGAAGTAAAAAAGAGCCCTATATCAACTTTTCACTTCAACAAGTAAATAACTAAAAGAGTCCATAGCTTCCAGTCGAAGCGTGCTAAAAAAGCGTGCTAAGTCTCGACATTCTAAACTTGTATAAGTCTGCCTTTCTATAAAAGGCAAAAAAAATAAGAAAGAAAGCCCAGTTCGAGACCTGTTTTGGACAACATGAAACCATGGCTGATTCCATTGCTGTTTAGTTTCTGTGGAAATTTGACGGGTTTGTACTGTGAGAAAGCGGTACCACATAAATTTACTTGCGGTACGTTGAGCAATTCCATTTGTTTCTGGATGCATTAAATTAAGATATTGGTTGAATTACAAATTAATTAAGAAAAATTACATAATTATGACAGTACTGTACTTCAAAGCAGATCTCAGACTGTAAATTAAACGCAATCACGTACCAATTTAGACACGACTACAAGAGCAGAACTGGCCAACACATTGAGTGATCCTCAACCGCTGGTACTTCGAGATGTGATACTAGGCAATACTTTTCCCCAGTTCAAACTCCGGCGTAGAACGAATCACACTACGAGTTGCAAGAGAAGGTTCCAATCGCTGGCGAGATTAGCGGAATGGAACACTAACAGTGTACTCGATTTCGTTCTGCAGTACTACCAAACTGACATCTTGGCCCTGCCGGTACTCCAAAGAGAAGTAAAACTTTTGTTTGAACGATTCTAGCCCACTTTTTTTAATTCAAACGTTCAACGGTTAGTTGTCTTGGCGGGGAATAGCGAACCGCGATTACAGAAACGTGCAAGTCTTCGTGGATTTAAATGACAGGAAGTTTGCGGTAGCCACAAGCAAAGAATACATCAAAGGAAAAACTTTGACCTCCGCTGCACGCGAGGCGAGACCTTCCACTTTCTTAACCCTCAACAAGGAAGGCACGGAAATTACCCATATTCGGGGGGAATGCGTAGCTGTCATGGACGTACTTAAGAAGAGCCTGGACTTCAAGTACGAACTTACTTATTAATATAAACAAACACTAATGTACTGTTTGAAATACTCGCATTCTTGCGTTTAAAGTTACACCGTCAAACCAGCTTTCGAAGCGGCGGGTTTAATTAACGGTACTTGGAACGGAATTATGGGAATGCTTGTTAGGAAGGTACGTATTTAAATGTATATTACATTTCGTGACTTTTAAATTAAATGGAATAGCTCGATTGATTAAATGACACAATGAAAACAGCTCCTGATCCACCTAAATACAGTTTAAATTGCATTAAATCAAGTTCACTTTGTATTAGATTTTGGTTTATTTCTAGGAAATCGATTTCAGTATGCAACCATTTCAACTAGACGCCGAGCGCTTCGCGGCGGTCGAATACTCCTTGTTTACCTTTGGCGCTCCTTTCACCCTGTTGGTACCGTACCCGACCGAAATCCATAGTTTGCTGGCCAGTACTTGGCCTTTCGAACCTCAAGTAAACTCTCAAACTCTCTCAAATTAAGGCACCCGTACACTTGAGCTTATTGATGCGAAGCAGTAACAGATGGCGCTGATGTTTGTTATGGTTTATTTGTTATTCTTGAGCTAAAGTATACGGAACCTTTAAACAAAGGTTCTGAAATATTTAAGAAATATTCTGTTATTTTGTAGGTGTGGTTGTGGCTCTTCTTTACCATTGTACTGGTGACTATCGGAATAGTAGTGGTAGTCATGGTACGTGGCCAGGATACGCCCGTTATGCAACTGGTGTTTGAAACGTTTACCTTTACCTATGGCGTGTTGGTGTGTCAAGGTTGATACAATAAGATTCGAAAGTTAACCCCTAGCGTTGTATTCACTGTAATAGGAAAGGACTGTCCTGGTAGAAACCACGAAGTACGACTCATAGCAGGAGCATGGGGATTGGCTACCGTCATCTTCGTCTACACTTACAACTCCCAACTGACTTCCTTCCTAACGGTACCTCAGTTGTCGTCAGTAGTGAACTCTATCGACGAACTGGTCCACACCAAGCAAGTGGACTTCATCATCATGTCAGGAAACGGTTATTTGTCGGATTACTTGGTGAGTTTAGCAACTACGGATTCCTTTTCTTTCGGAAGTACTCGTTGATGTACCCAGTACTTAAATGTCAGTTACTTTCCCCCCAGAATGCAACTTCAGGATCTTACAAAGTTATTGGCGATCGTATTCGCAGCAATCCACAGAGACATCTGGCAACAAGCTTTGACAACGCTATCAATAAAGTGGCCTCGGGCAAGTACGCCTTCGCGCTCGTAAGTTGTCTACAAACTTCCCTTTAGACTCTTTTAACACATTTTCAATGGAATGCTTTTGTATACAGAATGCCTACACGGGAACCTACTACGGAAACTTACTGTTCCAAAAGACCCGCACATGCAGTGTAACGCTGGCTAAGCAATCGACTCACTTCCCGTTCTCCCATTACCTTCTGCAAAAGAATAGTCCATATTTAGCTGCTATCAACTCGAAGTAGGCTTTAAGACCTTAACCTTCTTTCAAAATTGAAAAGGATTGGTATGTACATATGTATTGTTTATAATTTATAAGGTTATCGCAAATCGTGGACTACGGCATTGCAGACTACGTAATAAAGCACAGTAGCGGAGGACTACCACATTTCCAAGACTACTGTAAGATACCTGTCAAAGATGTTCCCAGTACTGTTGTATTGACGCTGATTCAACTCCAAACCGCCTACGCGGTTCTGGGAATCGGATTGACAGCAGCGCTCCTAGCGTTCGCCGTAGAGTTAACTTTCAAATACCTCGGGAAGGGCTAAAACCGTTAACCCTCTGGGCAGGAAAGAGTATTTTAGTTTGCTATTAGTCTTACTCTTAATGTTGATTCACGTCATCACGTGTCACTTATTTGGAGGTAAGTTAGTTAACATGTAAACTCACTGAAAGCACTACTGCTTGCTACACTGTAAGATTATATGTTCGTATTTATACAATCCTCTATTGTAATTTTAGCTAACTTCTGTAGTAAAGTGTACACGAAATTCTGCAATTATATTGAAATCTTACGATTATTAGAAGGACATACAAATCGAACACGACTGTAATTGTAAAATCGCCAATCTTTTGTATTGTGTTGTGAATACAAAGCATGCTATGCAACATCTGTTGGCGTGTAGGCAAAATACAGACCTTTAGTTTGAAAAAGAGCCACAACTTCCAAAACTGCTACAATGATTTATTTCCAATCTTCAAGATTTCACGGCTGGTTAAAAATTTATCAAGTGAAAGGTAAGGCCAACGGAAGGAAGTTAATGGAAATGGATAGGTTTTATTCCATTAACTCGCTGGCTGTGAGTTCCGATTTGAAATATTTAAATCGAAGTCTACAGCAGTTGCGTCAGTTCGAGCTTCTACTGCCCTGACCTGATTATCGTGAGTCGAAAGAAGCTACTAAATATCCCTTGGAATCCCAAACTTGGCCGAAATAGCGGAACCTTTAACCAACGGCTATTTAGACAAAACAAACATCGCAGCAGTCCTGGGCACAACACACAACAGCTGAAATAGCGAGTCTCATCCCAACTTTAAACTTAAGTAATATACACTATAATCAGCCCCCCCCCCCGTTTACTTCATTAAAGTATATACAGCATAAGCAGTCAGTCGTTGCATATAAAGGGACGAACGTTCCAGAAAAGGCACAGTGGCAATCTATCTAACGGTCAAAATGAAACTGTGGGTGCTTTTAATGCTGCTAGTTTCATTTTGTGGAAACTTGATTGGCTTGGGCAATGGGCCAGCGCAATTTACGTGTGGTAAGTAAATATTATTTATTGGAAAATTTTTGGAAGCTGTCAAGTTACAATACACAATTTATTTCAAACTTGAATCCTTTATAAAACCTTTGATCTAATGGTGGCTGTTCGTTGTGCACGAAGTTGTCAGCATACCTTATTGACGCATTATGTTGCATGAAGCGCTAGCGGTAAGCATTAGCTCAAGCGTTGGGGGAGTGGCTTACTGGTAAACTCGCTTTCTGGTTGGACGGCTAGCTTCCCATGCTAACTTTTTCCCGGACACTAACTGTTATTAAGTTGAAAAAAGGAACACTTGTTTCCAAATTTTTTCACAGATGTGAATATTTCAAACGTTTTCAATGTGTCTATTTCAAACATGACTCCATACCAAGCATTCAAATTAATGGTTACGGTTAGCCAGGGGCGTCGCAACCCCCCCCCCCCTCGCGACGCCCCTGCGATTAGCTGTGCTAACGGTAAGCATTAGCTAAAGCGTTAGGGAGTGGCTTACTGGTAAATTCGCTTTCTGGTTGGACGGCTATCCTCCCCATGTTAACTTTTCCTTGGACCACAACTGTAAATTAGCTGGAAAAAATTAACATTTGTTTCTAATTTTCGCTAAAGGTATGAGTACACGAACTAAGTTGGCTGACACAGTGAGTTCTCTTCACGCTTTGGTACTCCGTAATGTGGTACTAAGCAATACTTTTCCCAAGTCTAAAGTTCAGCGTGGATGGACTAACACTACGAGTTGCAAGACTATACTAAATTCTCTGGGGAAATTAGCGAAATGGAACACAAACAAAGTGCTCGATTTCGTAATGCAGTATTACCAAACTGACATCTTGGCGCTGCCGGTGCTCCAAAGAGAAGTAAAATTCATGTTTGAACAATTTTAGCGCGCTTTTTGAATTCAAACTTTCAACGGTCCATTAGTTGTTTTGGCGGGAAATAGCTGCACGCTACGGTACAAATGTGGAAATCTTTCTGGATATAATAGACCGGAAGAAAGCGACATTAAATAGTAAAGAATTCATCCGAGAGAAAACTTTAATCGCTTCTGCACGCGAGCAAAGACCTTCAACTTTCGTCACGTTGAATAAGGAAGAGACTCAAGTGATTGAGATTACGGGTGATACCGTTGAAGCCATGGAAATCATTAAAAATAACCTGAACTTCAAGTGACTTATATTTAAGAATAACTAATCTAGTACTTTCTTAATTGTATATTGTTTACAGTATGCTTGTTGTTCCAACAATAGAACCTGCTGCTTTTATTAACGGCTCGTGGATTGGATTGATTGGAAAGCTTGCGAGGAAAGTAAATACTGCCTGATACTTTTCTCCTTAAACTTTTAAGAAATATCATACACAAAAGATGAATCTATAGGAGATAGATATCATTCTACAGCCGTTAAGCATGGACTGGGATAGGTTTACCGTCGTAGACTATACCGCCGTTCTATTAGGAACACCCTTAGCAATGCTGATACCGTACCCTCAAGAAATACACAGTTTGCTGGCCAGTACTTGGCCCTTTTCCTTGAATGTAACTTCCTTTTTGGTCGAGGAATATTAGAAACCGCCCTCTAAAGGTATTTCTGCTCCTAAACTGTAGGTTTGGCTATGTATCCTTGCTACCATCGCAGTCGTAAGTGTAACTTTAGGCGTGGCTGCAGTGGTATCGGCAAGGAAGATGTCAGTACGAAGAGTAATGCCACAGTCTCTTTTCTTCACGTACGGGCTTATTACTTGTCAAGGTAAAAAGAAAGTTACTTTCTGGTTCAAAGACTTCGGAACTGAATTTCTTTGCCATTTAAAGATGGGTTAAGATTAGTTTAAGATAAATTGGCAAACTCGGTCTTTGGGTTGATTTCAGGAGTCGATTGCCCTGGTAAATCCAACAAAGTACGGCTCATCGCGGGTACATGGGGGTTTACTGCCATCATTTTCGTGTATACGTACAACTCTCAACTGACTTCGTACTTGACAGTACCTCAGCTGTACCCGCTCGTCAATTCCATGGACGAACTGGCCAGTAGCAACCAACTGGAACTGACCACGATGCCAGGCAGCTTCTTTCTCACCAAAATACTAGTTAAGACAGTCCAATAAGTCACTTCCTTTCATTTCAATTTAAGCGAGTCCATACTTTTTATAGAACGCCACCTCTGGATCGTATAAAGTACTAGGTGATCGCATGCGCGTCAATTTAGACCTTCATCTTGCGAAAAATTGATGATGGACTGGCTAAAGTCGCCTCTGGTAAATACGCGTTTGCTGTAGTAAGTTCTTCAATTTTCTGTCAAGCAACAACGGAAACTTTTATTTTGGGAACATTGTTTCCATCTGCAGAATAAATACTCTGGAGCTTATTATGGAGACTTGTTATTCAACAGGACGCGTACTTGTACTGTTATGTTCGCTGAACAAACATTATATTACATGTATACCATTTACATGTTGCAAAAGCGTAGTCCATATCTACCCGCCATCAATATGAAGTTATTTAGAGCATTCCTTTCCTCTAGTACTGAAATATCTTTAAATGTTTACATTTTTAAGCGTAGAATACTGCAAATAAATGAAGGAGGTATTCCGTCGTACATTATGAAGCACAGTGGCAAAGGATTACCTCGTTTTCAAGACTTCTGCAAAGTACCCGTCAAAGATGTACCCACCAATGTTGTATTGACTCTGAGTCAACTCCTATCCGCCTTTGCCGTGCTGGGAATCGGACTGTCAGCAGCGTTTTTATCATTTCTTGCTGAGCTTAGCTGCAAATTCACCAGGAAATTATAAAATGGCAGAGAGAAATTAACTAATACGTACACACTTCTTGTCAATGTGTCTCTGCTAAAATTACTATTTTTGTGAAAGTATAGAATAAAACCGAAGTATAAATATTGTCACAGCGCCATCTATTAGAAAGCTAACAAACCTACAGAAGCATCTAATAGGGTACTGATTTCGCGTGATTTCCGTTAACTCTTTTTTCGTTCTTAACAACATAACCATATAATTGATGTTTGACAAAACAATAACAAACATCAGCGCCATCTGTGACTGTTTCGCACTAATAAGCTTTGGAGTATGGGAGCGTTAAATACAGAATTCAAAGCTCACCTTTATATTGAAATGTATCCACAAGTATATTACTTGCATGCTTGAACAATTTTAACGCGCTTTTTAAATTCAAACTTTCAACGGTCCATTAGTTGTTTTGGCGGGAAATAGCTGCACGCTACGGTAAAAATGTGGAAATCTTTCTGGATATAATAGACCGGAAGAAAGCGACATTAAATAGTAAAGAATTCATCCGAGGGAAAACTTTAATCGCTTCTGCACGCGAGCAAAGACCTTCAAATTTCGTCAGTTGAATAAGGAAGAGACTCAAGTGGTTGAGATTTATTGAGATATTACTTTTGATCTTTTAGGAGTTTCTATTTTGTAGTATGTAGTAGTATCTAACGTATAGCACATTGAATTACACAAACTTATACACCATAAACGTATGACAGCAACGAAACCAACAATCAACAACTCTGTAATTGAAAAATAAGATTCAAGGATCTCGATTAAGAATAAATCGAAGCAATCCAGCGAACCTTATCGTATAACCGCTGAACCACTGAATCATAAACTTTTCCGACATTTAACAGATAAATTAATGGAATTCTTAGCTGGATTCTTGTACGCAACAAACAACAATAGCTACAACAACCGAAACGGCTGTCTGAAAGAAACCTGCCTCCCTACAAACTTTAAACTTAAATCATAATTAATAACAACTATACAAGACACCGACTCGCCTCGTCAATGAAAATACAAGCACGTTTGGCCATCTAGCGGCGGCTAAAACGTCGACATTGGCAAGTCATGTGCCACAGGTTCCAAGAGTTCGATTTCTACTTTTACAGAAATCAAATGGCGTCAAAGCTCATTGATATTTTCAACGAAAATGCTCTAAATTGTACCGTATACGACTGTACAATTAAAGCGCCCTACCCCAACAGAATTTAACGTTTTTATATGAACTACTTAATGGAATTGCCGTATTAACGACAGTTTTAACATACTTCAATGTTTAAGATACAATTGATCCCTAAAGCACTTCAATTTACCTCAAACTGGAGCCGCATCGCTATTCTATCAATCACTTTCACAATTTCAAATAACGGGCTGACGTTAAAAGCGCAATAAACAATCTTTCAGCGGCCTTTTTCCATCACTGGTTGATTACGTGTACTGCACGTTTCCCGCATCACCTACAAGCAGGACTTTTCCGAAGGAGGCGTGGCTTATTTCTGACATTCCTCCAAAAGAAACTGAAAATCTCGAATAGAAAAGTTATCTTGAATATATTTTTACGTCAAGCTTCCAAATTGCGACACATTCCTTTGTGCTCTGGATTAATTGTCATCGCAGATTATGAAAAAATAACGGTAAATGAAGGTAACGGTGAACGAAAACATGTACCCTTTCCGGGCGATTCCCTACTTAACGGGCAAAAGAAACTCAATGTTTCATTGTCTTATGCCGTTGCATCCGCCAATTATACACATACCCCTTCCCACAAATATCGCATGGATGAGGCTTTACTGAAAAAAATAAGACAGTAAAAAACAGAATTGAAAGAATCACCGAACTTACGCGTTGCCAACTTTCCATCTGTACTTCCAACTATACTTTTCTCCCCAACCTCCTTTATATGTATTTCGGGATGCAATACCAAATAATGATCACACAGGTCTCTCTCTACACAGGTCTTCTGTATCAACTTCCTTTTCCTCTTTTGGAAACATTCTAATTTAACCAGAAGTCAACAACCAAACAAAAACTTTGCATTCCTTTCATTAGTTTACCTGGTCTCAGGTTCTTAATTCGAACCTCAGACGTCATTCTCAATTTAGGGTCATCTGCCAATACTGGCGCCTGTTCATGTACTTCATCAATTTCTGTTGCTTTACGCAGTACATCCTCCAAACTGAAAGAACCCTGCAAAGCGGCTTGAGATTCAATTTCAATGTTTAAATGGTTGTTTTCGAGACTGAACTCTTCCTGAACATCGTCCACAAGATCTTCCACTTCTTCTATATAAAAAAAGAAAGTAGTAATTATGTTTCAAGAGATCGAAAGCCTTAGGGGTAAACAGCCATCAATTTAAGATAAAAAAAAAAGGATTTGTAGGCAGCAGGGCTGTTATCTCGCTGTTATATCTCGGTCTCGAGACCGGAGTTCAATATTTACCGGATTTTCCGTCAATCGTCTCCTGCTCTGCGCTTAAAACTGAGGGAATGGATGAATGCTGCCTACTGCGCTTCCTGACAGGAGACTCTGAACCTCCTGTTTAAAAAAGTTTAAAAAAATAAGAAATTTCGTAAAAACATGAAAAAAATTTATTTCTTAATGAATTTGTAGATCGAATATTGACCTGATTGACTAACACGCGTTCGCATGGCTGTAAAGGATTCCTTTGCAGCCTTTCGAGATGATTTCTTCGGATAATTGGATTCTTTTCTACCATTTTCAGATCTGGAACCTTAAAACACAATTTTTTACGTCATTATATAAAAATTAGGCGTCAAAGCAAGAATATTTTTTACGAGAACAGTTTGAAGATGAAGAATTGGTCCTTTGTCGGGTTTGGAAACCCAGCTTGGAACTAGGGATTGGCGTCGGGATGCGTCTCAATCTAAAATAATACAATTGGAAATGAAAATGAATCGAAATGTGTTAAATATAGGAGGATTTAAGTGTGAGACCACGTTTTTAACCTTGAGCTAGCGGCGACAACAGGAGTTAATACAGGTGGTGCAGGAGAATTTTCGCGATACATTTGCAACGCTAAACAAGAATAATAATATACATTTTTTATTAGAATGGTTAAACATGCTGTATTTCTTACGAGAATACGCGGCTGAAATACATCTTTCTAGATTATTAGGATTGAGTTCAAGAAAAGGGTTTTCCATTTGGACAGCCAGCAAATCTAAATAATGGTAATTTACGTGGCTTAAAGTGTAATTAATTTTTACTTTCAGTTGGGGCAGATTCAACAATTCCACGAATTTGGAGCAATTTCATGGCTTTTAGGAACGATTCATGATTGTTCTGGCTAACAGAGACGTTGCCCAGATACATTAATTCAAGTAAAGCTTCCATTTCATCTCCCGATATGTCATTGAAGAATATAACGATGTGTTTATGCGGTAAAACCAATAATCTCTCCTGGAAGAAAAGAAGAACAAATTAGAGGTTTACAATTAATGCTTGATAAATTTTGATAAATGCTTGATAAATGCTCGGAAATTATTTTCAGCATACATTTTATGATTTAATTATGGTTTAAAAGAGGAACTTACTTGCAATACTGGACTTGCAGAGGCCAAAACTAATTTGTGAGCCTCGAAAATACGTTTGCCATCTTCGACAGCCAGAGTTACATCTGTCAAGGTTTTTGAAGCGAGAAAAGAATAGAATTTTGGAAACATCTCATCGCTGTGACTCAGCCACCGTAATCGTAAGTAAATGTCTTTCGCCATTGCTTTTTAAATCCTCGTAGAATCAATGTATCTACAAAGAATGTAGAATCAATGTATAGATTATAGTTCTAGTTTGCGAGGAAAATCGTCGCATAATTCCAGGCATTCACGTGCTTCCAAAAACGTTCACTGTTTGAATGAGACCACTCTGGAACGAACAGCGAACGAGACAACGAAACGCCAACTCAAAATTCTCCAAAAGCCAGACGAAACTTCTACCCCTGCCAGGTGGCGTCTTCGCGGTCTTCAGTCGAAGCTGCACATTTGAAGTGAATCCGGGTTTCAAAGATAACACTTAATACGATTGGTAATGTTTAACTCACTATGCTATAAAACTTACTTAGCTTTATAAACTTAAAACTACTAGCTTTATAAACTTAAAACTACTAGCTTTATAACATGGCTATATTAGCTTACGTAACATCGCTGGAGAGAGAGCACGTCTGCACTCTGACTGCTGACTGGCAAGCAACTGGCGTTTATATAGGGGTGCTTCAGGATGCACATCCATTCAGCGGGCAAAAAAAACTTGTAAATCCGTTCTCTTGAACTTGTCAAGAGAACGTTTTGGTGTTTGTACGAAACGAGTTTCAAACCGGTTTAGACCAGTTCAAACCGGTTCAAACTAGTATGAACCGGCTAGAGCCGGTTTGAAATGGTTTGTACCAGTTTGAACTACTTTGAACCGGTTTGAACTTGTTCGAACCAGATTGAACCGGTTTGAACTAACGAGTTCAACGTCGTTATAAACCAGGTTGAACTAGTTAGTTCAAACCGGTCCAGTTCAAACTGGTTCAAACCGGTGTCGACCGGTTCAATCTGGTTCATAACTAGTTCAAACCTGTTCAAATTGTTTCAATCTGGTCCAAACTAGTTCAAACCGGTTTTGACTGGTTATTCAAACTGGTTCAGACCGGTTCAAACTGGTTCAGACCGGTTCAAACTGGTTCAGACCGGTTCAAACTGGTTCAGACCGGTTCAAACTGGTTTAGACCGGTTAAAACCGGTGTCAATCTGGTTATAATAACTAGTTACAACCGGTTCAAACTAGTTCAAACCGGTTTTCATTGGTTAAAACCGGTTCAAACTGGTTTAGACCGGTTCAAACCGGTTTCGACTGGTTCAATCTGGTTCATTACTAGTTCAAATCGTTTTTGACTGGTTCAAACAGGGTTAGATCGGTTCAAACTGGTTCACACCGGTTTGAACCGGTTCAAACTGGTATGAACAGGCTAAAATCGTTTTGAACCGGTTTGTACCAGTTTTTACTAGTTTGAACCAGATTGAACCGGTCTAAACCGGTTTAGACCTGTTCAAACTTGTTAAATCTGGTTCAAACTACTTCAAACCGGTTTAAAACTTCAAACCGAGTTAAACATTACCAATCGGTTTAAGTGTTATATTCGAAACCTGGAATCAATTCAAATGCGCAGCTCCGACTGAAGACCACGAAGACGCCACCAGGCAGGGGTAGAGGTTTCGTCTGTGGACATTTCTGGCTGAGTAAATTCTTTTCTTTTAAATTTAAATAGAGAAAAAAGTAACCTTCGTCTTTTTTGTAGGCTTTCAATCCGTTTGAATCCCTTTATATTGCTCCGTCTGCAATTGTACCGTGTTTTCCAAGATAGTTGCTGTTTTGGGGGATCCAATAGGTGGCAGATCTCAAGATCACGGTAGTCAAGACTTCAGGATTCAAGGTCGCAAAATTCAAGAACACTATATTCGATTTCTTGAATTCTGCGGTCTCGAATTGTGGCAGATCTCAAGACCGCATCACGATCTCGCGGTTCGAGAGGCATTTTTCGTTAAACAATGTGGAGTAAAATAATCAGCGCCACCAAGCGGTGGAGTGGTACCAGTAGCTTCATGCTTTCACGCATTCCACGTGCTTCCAAAAACGTTTGCTGTTTGAATTGAGACCACGCTGGAACGAACAGCGAACGAAACAATGCTGAACGAACAGTGAACGAAACAGTGAACGAACGTGAACGAACAGTGAACGAAACAAAATTCTCCAAACGCGTCGTTTTCACTTAAACCAACATTGCAAAATTTGATCATGCATTTCTTTTTCAAAAAGGTGCATGAAATACAGGTTTAATTTTACTCAAAATTAGTATGTGTCGATTTACAGCAAGGTTTGATAGTAACTTGTACCCTGTTACTCGTCAATACTCTTCACGAAAGTACTTAGATGGAACGGCAGGTCGCAGCCTACATAAGCACGTTTGGCGATACATAACTGCAGAAATTTCCCCCAGTACTGGTCCTGTGCCAGCAAATGTGGATTGCCCACTACAACCAGCAAGGATTTCGCTCTGGTAATTGTCACATTGAACCGCTTGGGGCTCTTTACGAAGCCTAAACTATGGACCACATCCCCCGTCACCAAATCACTGGACGAGCGGACGGTACTCACAATGATGACGTCCCTTTCCTGACCTTGGAATTCTTCCACCGACCCTACTTTGACCTTCTCCAACCCGAAGGATTCCATCAGATTCCGAATCTTCTGTACCTGCTTGCGATACGGGGTAATAATCCCTACTTCTGAAGGGTCAATACCTGCGTTAAGTACCGCCTGCAAGTACCGAACGGCCTGGTACGTCTCCGCTGGGTTGTACCACGAAGGACTGTCAGGGTCCTGGAGGTTTTCACCCCTCACCCCATGGAACAACAAAGGAACCCCCTTTTGCGGAAGAAATGTCAATTCATCCAGCCAATCCTGCTGGCCGGTAGCGCAAGCGCGTAGTTCTTTGTCGTAAAACAACTCCGACGGTAGCGAAACCAGGTCTGGATGGGATCGGTAGTTCCGTACCAGCTTCGTGAGCAAGTGAGGGTTGTACCCGCTGTCATATAGTGCGTCATTCCGGGCGTATAACGGCAGTAATGACAGCCGTTCGAGTAATGACAGCTCTAGACCATAAGCGGCGGCGTATTGACTCATAAGTACTGGCCCTAGTTGCTTTGGATCTCCCGCCAAGATGATCTGGCCACCTTTTCTGACGATTTTCGTTCGCAGATTTTCGCGCTCCGCCCTTATCAGGGTTAAAGGTACCAAACTCTCGGCTTCGGTTGCCTGACCAGCTTCGTCGATGAACACGTGACTGAAATGCCCGTACCGCAATCCAAGCATTGCAATAGTACCTACAAATAGTGAATTACTTCAGCAACTGCCAGTAATTTCTAACAATATGCCGTAATACTAAATCTGCAGCAGTAAAACTAACGTCATAATTGTCTTTAAATAGGGAAATTAACGAAAAATCTGCACTTATTCTGAAATTACCTCAGCAACTGGCAGTAATTTCTAAGACTGCAATAATACTAAATCTGCAGCAATAAGCGTACTAATTAACTTAAATTGTTTCCAAATAAAGAAACTAATGAAAAATCTGCAGTAATTAGGAAATTACCTCTGCAATTGGCAGTAATTTCTAAAAAAAACTGCAGTAATACTAAATATGCAGTAATAGGTGTAACCCTAATTACCTGAAATTGCCTTTAATGAAGGAATTTAATTATATATCTGCAGTAATTCGAAATGTTACAGAGTACTTTAGTAATCTAGATTACGCAGCAATCTGAAACTCTGCAGTACTTTCAGTTAGCAATAGAAATTTCATTTTACACTAAAATAACTTGAAGTGATTGAAGAAGTGTCTTTACCTGCCGTACTGCATGTAGTGACCACAACTCTGTGACGGACCACTTTCTGCAGATCTTCTCCCGTCATGGCGTACAGTTTTACTGCCTCGGGCAGTGATTCTACGGAACGATGATGCGCATTGAGTCTTACGACATCGCCCTGCAGTACTTTCTGGCTGAAATGCAGTCTTTCTACAATCAAATCTGCCGAACTATTCGAAGGCGTGGTCACCAAGATCCGACTATCGCCGAGCAGCAGAAATATCTGCAGAATGGCCTCTACTACCGTCACCGTCTTACCGGTACCCGGCGGCCCGTAGACAATATAAGGTAGCGGCCTAGTCTGTCCACTCAAGATCCGCATGACTGCCAATTTCTGCTCCCTGTTAAGCAGTTTGTTTACCCATGCGATACTACTGCTTGTGATCTCAGCATCCTTCTCAAAGCTGTCATTCAAACTCATGTTACTGCCGAATAGACGCTGAGCAACGTTCGGCTTGGCTGGTACTTTCGTAGGAGGCTCCACCCCTTCACTTCTGTCAAGAGACAGTTGCGGTGGACGAAGAACAAGTTTTTCTGGAAAGAGAACTTGCTGCCCTAAATGTTCAGCTGCTAAGTCTACCGCTAGGTGGAAGCGCCGTAAAGAGGTGCGGTTAAGCTCAAAAGAAATGTAGTAATCTTCACCGGTATAGCGAGTATGAAAATCTGGATGGAATTTGAGCAGAACTTGAGATTGCCGCGTTTCATGGATAAATCCCTCGAATTTAACTCCTAATTTCGTTTCGAATTGTAAATAATGCAGTTTGAAGAAATAACAAAAGTACCAGCAGTTCCATAGGGATTGGACAGTATTACTGCGTCTCCTACCAACAACGAAGGACGCTTTTCAGCCAATCCTGGGACGTCTAAACCCATATAGGGACCCATGTGCTTCAAATTCCCGCGCGGAATATCGTAACTCTTCAGGCGGAATGTCGTCTCGATTTCTTCCAGGTACAGTAATATCCTGAACCGTTCCTATTAACAAATGAACCCGGGTTCTTTACGTGAATTATTAAATTCAGTTAAAAAGAAATGCAAATTCAAAAGAAATTGAAGCAATTTTTAAAAAATGCAAGAGATTTGAAAGAAAAATACAAAGAAATTTGAGTGAAATTCGCGAGGAGTAAGATCTAAACCTTGAAAAAACAGCTTACAACGTAGTTTGCTGACGTCAAGGGTTGATTCAGGCAAGGATACAATGACGTCAGATCGTCTTTCTTCCTGCTCATCGCATTCCAGACGTACTTGGGTACCGGAAAGGGCGGAAGTCTCACCGGCGCAAAGGCTGTTGGCTTAAAATTCCGTTGCCCGGGCAAAACAAACCCTTTATCATCTCCCCATTCATCTGCAAACTTCGTTCTGTTGAACTTTGGCCCTTCAGATGTTGGTTGTCCAGTACTTTTACTCGCCAGCCCCTGAATCGTGACGTACCGTCCGATCTTGAACTCGCCAAAGTCTAGCACCAAGAGTTCTCGAGTGGCGCCGAATTGTTTCCCGATACATCGGATCTTTACCCAAGTGACAGCATTGGGAGTCAAATTGCAAGGCAAAACGGGTGAAATAATATCAAGCTGTGACTCTCCATCCGTATGGAAGGTGGCTTTGTGCAAGACTAGCGAAGATTCTTCGTTACTGACTGCGAATCGCTGCTCTAGAACTTCGCCAAGCTTTTTGGGCGCGAAATTCAAAGTTTCGGGAAGTTTGATCCCGTGTTTGTTCTCAAAAAGTTCCGTTAGCGTCGAAACATCATCAGGCTTCACTTCGGGATGGACTTTCTTCAAAGGGAAGGTTACTTCTACCGCTCGCCAGGAAAACTCGCCTTGGCTACTCTCCACAGCTATGAAAGTAGCCGGATCTCCTAGTTCTAACGCTACTTTGGGAGGAATCAAGGAGAAATGGAAGAAGATTTCGTTGCTGATCACTCCAGATTCGTTTTCGAGTTTCGTGACGCGTCCTTCGCCTTTCCAGGTTCTTGAAGGCTTGGCTTGGAGACAGGTAGGTTTCGCAGAACCATTGGGGTCGTAACAGATCTGCAGAGCTAGCCAATCGCCTAATTTATATTACAAAAATGATTTATTAATAATAATTTAAGTTTTTCATGGTAATCAATGCAGGTTTTCGCAATTTACCAAGAACTGGGGGGAAGGGGCAAGGCACAACAGTGTTATCAAAAACGATTTCATCGGTATCGACATAAATATGCTGGTTCATTAGCTGGATGACTTTGCCAATCGAGGATTTTTGAAGATAACCCTTGGGGATCGAGAATTTCTTAGCGGTGACGTCATAGAGCTTGAGGGAGCCATCTAACGGGGTCGCGTCGTCGTCCCAGGCGTTTTCGTGGTAAAATTCGATGGTTTCCGCGCGCCAAGTCTCGAATTCGCTGCGACGAATGACGGAATAATGAACTTTGTCTTCTACATTAAGGCGGCGTAAGTTTCGAAGGATTGAATTATCGACGAAGATCACGTGGTCGATTAAGGCGTATGAATCGGTTACTTTAGTTACGACGCCTTGCGACGCTTTGCGTTCGTAGAACCGCGGATTGTCTTCTTCGAACAAAATTTCAACGTATTTTAAGTCTAATTCTTGAACTGCAGAAACTGTAGGGACTAAGGAATGTGTCAGCTGCTTTCTAATACTCGCCATTGAGTTCTCATGAAACAAGAGTATCAATAATTCACTAATGTGTTTTGTTTATGATCACATTTAGATGATCGGCTCCACTTGCTGCATTTTCATTGTTTGTTATTGTTTTGTTTTGTGCCGGCATCATGACACACCACTATCGATTAAGTTGGAATCGAAACCACTCCTAATCCGTGAAACACGAACCGTGAACCGATCTTTGAAATATATTCGATTCTGACTTTTATCGGAGTATTTACTTTGAAAAATGGGAATTTATTATTCGTCTTTTAATTTTCCATTATAAATAAATTCTGTACCGTCAAAATTTTTCCTTCTTTATATATAATATACTAGAAGCTCTTTTGTCGATAGTTTCTCTGCGTATTTGGCTTGAAAAAGATCACAATGAACACTAGATGGCAGTAATTCTTAACCATATTGCTTTTAAAGCCGCATCTCCCCCTTTTTTCTCTTCTTGGTTGTTCTCGTTCTTCTCCGAGTTGCTAACATTTAACAAACTTTGGTTTACAAAATGTCTGCCCGTGCAAGAAGAGGAACTCCGGCTGTCGAGGTCGAAAACCCCATAGATTTAGTCCAAGTCGATGGCTTAGTAAGTTACTTTTCAAATCCTCAAAACCCTTCCTAAACCTCATATACTAGCCTCAGAAACCAACGCCAAAATCCCCTCTTTTTCCCTAACTGACATTCACTTCTCAAAATCTCAATGCCTTGCTTAAATCTTAGGAAATCAGGCATTAATTCCTACTTTCTTCTTTCAGGTCGTTGCCAAAATAATTAAACATTGCAATGAAGAAGGATCAGGCACTATGGAAGTCGCCCAAGGAGTTTTATTAGGTCTGGTCGCGGATACCAGATTGGAAGTAACCAATTGCTTTCCCTTTCCTAAAAGCCTAGAAGACAACGCTGAAGAAGGTATACTAATCCTTTGAAATAAGAACAGAAATAAAAATAAAATAATTACATTTTAATATTCTTAGAGGATTATCAAATGGCTATGATGCGTCATCTTCGGAAGGTGAACGTGGACCACCTCCACGTGGGCTGGTACCAAAGTACTTGCCAGGGCAACTTCCTCAGTACCCAGTTCTTGGAATCCCAGTTCACGTACCAAAACTCGATCGAAGAATCGGTCGTTTTAATCTATGATCCCCTGAAAACCAGCCGCGGTTTCCTCCACTTGAAAGCCTATCGTCTCACGCCCCAAGCGGTCAATTTATTCAAAGACGAAGAGTTTACGCCCGAAGCGATCAAGCAACTCAAACTTAGTTTCGAGAATTTGTACCAAGAAGTGCGTTTGGTCGTCCACAACTCCCATTTGGTGAACGCATTATTGTCGGAATTAACCGAGTTGGTACCACCAGAAGATGGCTGCCAGTATTTGGACTTGGGAACTGCGTAAGATTCTTTTTTGTTACGTTCCACATTTGAGTGTCGTATTCTCGTAGCTTGTCGTAATTTGAGTCTTTCCTGAGTTTAGATCCGTTTTGGAGAAGCATTTACGCGGAATGATGGACAACGTGGATGAAATGATGCAAGAAGTTAACAAATTCAACATCTTCCAACGCCAAGTGCAGAAACAGCAGCAAGAGAAGTTTAAATATCAGCAAAAAAGGGTAAAATAACGAATTAAAATCGATTTTGGTTAAGAGACGGAACTTAATCGAATATGTCACGTCATAGACTTTGGAGAACACGGCTCGTTTAGCTAAAGGAGAGACTGCGTTACCGGAAGAAGACTTGAACAAGGTGTTTAAACCCATTCCGGCCCCGCCCCGTTTGGAACCGATGGTTCTTTCGTCCCAAATTGCCAATACTTGTCATCAGGTGTCGCAATTCTGCTCTCAAGCGTTGGGCAAACTGTTTGTGACTGAAGCTTTGCAGCCGCATAAGGCTGTAAAAAGCCAAGGTTGATCCGACTTGCGGAAAAGTTCTCATTCTGAGGGAATAAATGTTATGGGAAGTCTTCAGACACTATTTTTTCCACTTATTCAACCAAAAATTAGCTTTCCAAACTCAAATTAACTGAAAAATAGCCTTCAAAACTCGATTTCAGCTCAGGTTTTTGTAAAATTTTGTATATTGTCCAGCCTTAAACATTAAATTTGGTAGATTCTCTGCGTTTTACAACTTTGTGGGCTACTAACTATTTTCTTCAAGAAAATATTTCGTAGCCCACAAAGTTGTTTTTTTAAGGAAAAAGTCGGCAAGAGAGTGTTTAAAGACGAATTGGCCTGGTGGGAAATGGCGAAAGAAGCGTTGAAAGTTAAGGACTATATACAAGAAGAGAGCTTAGACAGTAATTTACTTTATAGAAAGTATTTGGGTAACGAGTTTAAGATTGGTTGATGGTGAAACTCCGTAAATCGTCTTGTTCGACCAATTCGAGATCGTTTTCGTTGGCGAGATGTAAGGTGGCGATAAAAGCGAGCGAAACGCTTAAATTGGCGGCCATTTTGGGCGGCAATACGTTGGGCAGAGACTTATACACTGCGTGGAAGTCTACGGAAGCTTTAGGTTTCACAGAATCCGCAATACCTTCCATATCCTATACGAAAACGAACACAAAACGATCTTAAAAATAGGACAAAAACAGAATACGAAATATCCTATGAACCGAAGACGAACCTCAGTTGGTTTAGATTCTTTGGTTATCGTATTCCAAATAATCGCTTTGAGCTTCTTCATGTCCATGTTTTTCGCTTTCTTGGCGTAGTTTACTATCTCTGGGTGCACCTGGACAACAAACAAAACCATCAGGCATGAACAAACATACTAAAGATAAGCTCAACACTGAATATCGTGACATTTTCCAAGTACACTCGCGCGTTACTTTTACTCGCGCGTCTTTTAGATACGCAAAACAATGAATTCCCCAAAAATTCCAATTCAAACTGAGTAATTATCGATTAAAAGACGATAATCTGACAAGAAATCGATATAATTTTTACCTTATTAGGCTCCGCCACAAGTAAGTCGTCTTCGAATCCATCACGCGTATCGCCAAAAGCCGCACAGGTGGCAAATCCACCCCCATTGTCCTCCCCATCGTCTTCCTAATCCCCCCCCAAGTTAATTTATAACTCTCCAATCCAAAGTTACATAAAACTTAAAATATAATTTTACATCTTGGGAAGCAGGGCAAAAATTGTCAGCGTCTCTTTGACTTTCGAAATTATAACCTCGAACTTCCTCTGCTTCTCCCACAGTCTGAGGCTGGCATAACGTCACTCTCAACGCTGGATACAAATGAAACCTTTTCGGGGAGAAATAATAGCGATAACAATGCTTTATAATTACATGCTTTATAGTAATTATTACTGTCCAAAACTCGCTGTATCGTGGTGTATATCATTCGGCAAGGTAATTTTAGACGTATTCCATTGTTTGCACGTGGCATGCGTTAATTGCATGGAAACTTTGGGTTTACTTAACCCCGTTTTGACCGTCTGGAAATCAGGGGCTTCTTCTCCGTAGCACAAGCGCAGGGGATCCTTCTTCCGTTTCTTCTTCTCAGTCCCTCCGTCCTCCTGGCCCCGCCCCGCGGCAATCGGTTTCAGCTTCCAATGCAAAGGCCCCGCCCATCCGGCTCTACCCATCATGGTCAGAGCGTGCGCTGAAAAATAGGAATACTCCAGTGGACCTTTCTCTAAAACGCCTTGGATCGTCGCTATAGATGCCGGTTGAAGATTTGGCCCCGCCCCTCGTAAATGCTCCAGCTCATGGTCGGATTCCCGGTCCAAATCGTCCATTCCTAAGTAACAAGTGAAGATGACCTCTACGTTGGGTAATTTTTGTCTCTTTCGCACTAAATTCTTGATTAATTCTGAGTTTACTCATTGCGATACGTTAAAAATAAAAAACGTTTACGTTTAAATAAAAAAATAATCGAAGTTTACCTTCAAATAAGCTTTCTTCGTTGGGCGGGACTTGATCTTGCTCCCCAATTTCGTCTAGGAAGTCCATCTGTGGGGGCAAGACACTCAAACGCTTGTTAGGCGAAAGAGGGAAGTTTCCTTCAGCGAATTTCCAGCCCGGGTTGTAAAATCCCTTCACTTCAGGACAGATTTCAGGGTATTGGTCTAAATCGGGCAAAGTCACCGTAATTTCGTCGGTGTTTTTCCCTGCTTGGAAGTCTTCCGAAGGCTTATCAAAGTTAGGAACGGAATTGCTATGCGCTAGCAGGACGTTTGAGCTGTCTCGGAATTCAAGAGCGTTGAAGTACTGGAAACCGAAGGATTTTGTCTGGTTTTGGGTCGTTAGTTCGCCTGCTACTTGGCGAATCAAGGGATTGATCCTCACGCAAGGCTCTACAGCGGTAGCGTCGATATTTCCGATTTTGTTTTCCACGTTTTCGCCACGTTTAGGCTTTAAAAGTACCATTGAACATCATAGAAAGAATGCAAAGGATTAGACTTATGTTTGGAAAGCAAGAATATGTTGAGGAGAACCTTGGATTTGGGTTGTTTGGCTGTACTTTTTGTTCCAACCCCGGTTTTGTCCCCATCGTTGCCGTCAAGACTCGTGTTCTCTTTCCCTAATCCGCCTGCCATCTTCATAATGTCCGTATGAACGGCGTCCACTCGACAAGCGTAGATTTTGACCCCAGCATCCAAGGTACAGCTCGCGACTTGGAAGTTGTTGAGATCTGAACCTTGTTTCCTGAACATGTAAGGCATATAGTCGATGAGGTTCAATTCGAATGCGTTTTTCGTGGTGATTTTCTAAAAAATACTCAAGAAAATATGAATACTGTATTCAAGTAAGCGTCATGGACTGTTTACATTTTCGGTGGAAAGCTTTATGCAACTTTTGTAGTGTTCTGCGATAGCGGAATTCGTAACTCCGCTGGGCAAAGTTAAAGATTTCCGTTTTTCTGCGTTGATTTTTGGAGAAGCGAAGGCTTTTTGATGCAGTTCTACTACTCGGTTTCTGTGGCGTTGGCGTAACTCAGCTTCGTCATCATTCTAAGCCAAAACGAGATGAAATGAATCGAAATAAAATATAGGAATAAAAAAAATGAGATAATTTATGGGAAAAAAAGTTAAATTTTTAAAAGGATATACTCTTAATTACTTGGCTAATATTCTGCTCGGGTGTTATTCCAGTTTGAGGACTGGAATAAGTACTTGAACTCGTTTGGGAATCTTTCTCTTTGCGAGTAGTTGCAGGAGTACAAGCCAAACTTCGTCTCTTGAAGTTCAGACCGTTGGATTTTCGTCGGGCTGACATGGGCGTCTCCATGGCTAATTAATAAAAGAAGATCGTGATTAAAAAATAACTTTTATATTTATTTATATCTCACTTTGGCAGTAGAATATGCAGTTTACCCGCCAAAAATAATCCAAACAAGCCAACAAACCCAAGCGTTCTTACTGTTTATAGGTGAAGAAAACCTTTGAGTAAAAGAAAGTTATTTGCTTCAATCACCACGAAAAACACCCAAGCGCTACTGTGGCCATTTCTAGCACTTCTTGTCATAACATGGAAAAACAACAATAAAATTATGAAGTAATACTATGTCACTTAAAAAAAAGAATGAAATAATGCAATAATTTCTATACTTTAAATGAAATAATTTCTAAAAGATAACTATAAAAGTTAATTGCAATCAGGGCTAAAACTAACCGTCTGCGGCGCTAGTATAGCTTGCGTTGCAAGCGGCGTCTTTCATAAGCTCGGTGTTACTTTCTCCTCGGTTTAGTGCTGTTGTAATGGTTGTCGGAGCGCAAAGCGAATAGTGTGCGTTTATAAAAATAACCGAATATGGCGGATGCCGCAGCCCGTTCATTGCAGTACGAATATAAAGCGGTAAGTTATATCTATTCGCATTAAATTATAACTACTAGCGTCACCTTAATTGATCAATTTAATAGAATTCAAACCTTGTGCTCCAAGCCGATCTCCGGTTGATAGAACGGCGAAGTCGCGATGAGTCCACAGGCCAAGTTCAATCCCTTGTTGGGAAAATGCAAGGCTCTCGAATGGGAGACCGGCATCAAAGAAACAGACCTACCAAAGCAGATGACAAAAAAGCCAAGTAAACTACTAAATATTCTTCTTTAATACTTTAAATCATTACACATTTGCTAACATGTAACTATTTCTTTCTTGATAGGCGCCGGAAAAGAGATGAAACTCGATACGATGTCTCGAAATTAAAAGGCTCTTCTTTATTAACTGACGCTCTGGACGAAATGGTGGGTATCTTGTACCGTCCCAAGACTCAAGAAACGCGTCAAACCTACGAAGTTTTACTCAGTTTCATCCAAGAAGCTCTTGGAGACCAGGTACGTCCCCATTAAGCCCCTTTAAACCTCTATGAACCGTTGAATAATTAACTCTAATTATATCCGTAGCCTCGTGACGTTCTCTGTGGCGCAGCAGATGAAGTGTTGATCGTCCTAAAGAACGACAAGTTGAAAGAAAAGGAAAAGAAGAAAGAAACCGAGTCCTTATTGGGAAGTTTAGCCGAAGAAAGATTCGCCTTACTAGTTAATTTGGGTAAAAAAATCACAGATTGGGGCCAAGATGAGAAAGTTCCTACTACTGGTGAGATAATCCTTATTCTAAAAACAAATTTTGTAACTTTTCTATGAATTCTTTTCAGGGGAAGAGAGTTTGGATGACCAGTACGGAATTAATGTCCAGTTTGAAGACACAGATGAAGAAGAAGCTGACGATGAAGACGTCTATGGCGAAGTACGCGAAGATGATGACGAAGACGAAGGTGAAGAAGCCAGGGTAGATACAGCCATTCATGCCGAACAGGTATAGTTTCCAATTTAATTAAGATTTTCCACACATTTTCAAATTTAGTTAGGATTTTAACGGTATTAATTCAAGAATTGACTGAAAAGACTCGGATTTATTACACAGTGTCGATAACAGTTCATTAGCCTATTAAGCTTCACGTAGAATTGGGATTTGAGTTCAAAACTAACGACTTTCGTGTGTATTTCAGTTGGGAGGATCCGAAGAGCTGGGGAAAAAGGAGAAAAAGCTGCATCCCTTGGATATCGACGCCTACTGGCTCCAGCGCCGTCTTTCTAAGTACTATCCTGACCCCATGTTGTCTCAAGCTCGCGCAGGAGAAGTCTTGAACATCTTACGCACTGCACAAGACGACCGCGAGTGCGAAAACTTACTCGTTTTACTCCTGGGCTATGACTGTTTCGATTTTATCAAGATCCTGAAACAAGAACGCAAGATGAGTAAGAATTTTGACGTAATTTCGTAGAGTTATATTGTTAACATTGGATTATTTTACTTTCTGTAGTTTTGTACTGCACTTTACTGGCGTCCGCACAAAGCGAAGAGGAACGGCGCCAAATTCGCGATGAAATGAAAGCGAATCCAGCTGCTGCCAGGATTTTGCGTTTATGGGACATTGGTAAAGAGCAAGAAGAAGCAGCAGCCGCTGGTACTGCGCCTGCGCTGGACAGGGAGGTGGCGATGGAAATCGCGGACGACGACAAAACCGAAACCTCACGCGAGTCGCGGTCGCGGAAGGCGAGGGTTACTGACACGGACACGAATCCCCTCGAAAGCACCACAGAAGGCACCGTCCCTGGTCTGAGAGAGACTTTGGACCTCGAAGACTTGACTTTCACGCAAGGATCGCATTTTATGGCCAATAAACGGTGCCAATTACCTGACGGTTCTTTCCGCAAGCAGCGAAAAGGTGAGGAACGCGTCTGTTAACAGAGAATTTGAGGAATTTGTGCAGTTTTAGTAGCTTGGTTTTGGATTGTTTCATAGGATACGAGGAAGTTCATGTGCCAGCGTTGAAACCTAAACCGTTTGCCAATGAAGAAGTCCTTATGCCTATTGAGAAACTACCCAAGTATGTCCAGCCCGCTTTTGAAGGCTTCAAAACGTTGAATCGTATCCAGTCACATCTGTGCAAAGCGGCATTAGAAGGAGATGAGAACTTGCTACTCTGCGCGCCTACGGTAAATATACTTCTTTTGCTTGTTTCTTTAGAATTTGTTTGCATGCAGAACCTTTAGTTTTTACTAGGCAGTAGTTGGGTACATAAAAAGCGGAAAATCTAGTTTCTGGAGATGTTTTTAATTGTATTATGGGACAAACGGTAGTTAAGCTATCAAACGAACAACTTTCAAAACATTCGAACGTTGCCCTTGTTGCCATTGGCTGATGTAGTCACGTGGTATCTCGGCTTGGCTCCTATGACGCCGTTCGCGGCCTAAATGTAATAGCCATAACGAACTAGGTGTTACCATGGCATTGAGTGTTCTGTTTTGTTGTTTGGCACTGAATGAAGCTTGTAAACCATGACAACAGCACCTGAAAACATCCAAACAAGCCTTTTGGCCGCGCCTTCTGCCTCTATGACGTCATAACACAAAGCGCGGCTTTCGAAAGTTAATAACTTCTGATCGGCTCTACGGAAAAAAATTAAATAAATTCCTGTTTCATTGGAAGGAAATAAGCTTCATTGGAATAGTATAAGCTTCAAGCAAGTTATTATGTTAAATAATTATATAATCTTTAGATGTTACATGTTAAATGAAGAGTTTTTAGATGTCAAGAAGTTACAAAGGGTTTTTTAACGTGTTTTTCTTATAGGGCGCTGGTAAAACCAACGTGGCTTTGCTAGCCATGATGCGTGAGATTGGCAAGCATATCAACGATGACGGAAACATTCGCGCGGACGAATTCAAGATCATTTACATCGCTCCGATGCGTTCGCTCGTCCAGGAAATGGTGGGCAGCTTCTCGAAGCGTTTGGCGCCTTTTGGGATCGTTGTCAGTGAATTAACCGGGGATCACCAGTTATCCCGGGAGGAGATCTCCGCCTCCCAAGTGATTGTGTGCACCCCAGAGAAATGGGACATTATCACGCGTAAATCGGGCGAACGCACCTTTACGCAATTGGTCCGTTTGGTCATTATTGACGAAATCCACTTGCTCCACGACAACCGTGGACCAGTATTGGAATGCCTGGTAGCCCGCACGATCCGAAACATTGAGGCCACCCAGGAAGATGTCCGATTGGTGGGTTTGAGCGCCACTTTACCCAATTATGAAGATGTGGCGACTTTCTTGCGCGTCAATCCCAAGTCGGGGCTCTTTTACTTTGATAACAGCTTCCGGCCAGTACCCTTGGAGCAGCAATACATTGGAGTGACGGAAAAGAAGGCGGTGAAACGATTCCAGATCATGAACGAAATCGTTTATGAGAAAGTTATCGAACATGCCGGCAAGAATCAAGTCTTGGTATTTGTCCATTCTAGGAAAGAAACGGGTAACAAACAATTTTTTATTAATTTTTGGAATTGAATTAATTCTTATTTTATTTTTAGCGAAAACTGCCAGAGCCCTGAGGGATTTGTGCCTGGAGAAGGATACACTAGGATTGTTCCTGAAAGAAGGAGCAGCATCGACTGAAGTTTTGAGGAATGAAGCCGAACAAGTGAAAAATAACGATCTGAAGGAATTGTTGCCCTATGGATTCGCTATCCATCATGCTGGAATGACACGTGTAGACAGGACCTTGGTGGAAGATCTGTTCGCTGATAGACATATTCAGGTAAAAAAAATCATTGTTTATTTTGTTTCATTACTTTCTATTAGTTTTGTACTCTCAAATAGATCAACAGTTGTTGACCTTTTGAGAGTTTATTGTTAGCTTCTATTTATTGTTGTCCGTACGGACAAGGAGTGTAAAGTTACGGTTAATTAAGAAGGATTATAAAGTTATATAGCAACAAAATTCGAAATTAATTTCTAGAATAAGTCTTTCTCACGCGCCTTACTTTACTTACTCCGAGGTAAAGCTGTATATCAGCAGTCGTGGCCGAGCGGTTAAGGCGTCTGACTAGAAATCAGATTCCCTCTGGGAGCGTAGGTTCGAATCCTACCGACTGCGAATTTTTTTTTTTATTCTATTTGATATTTTCGCTTTTATTTTTACCAAGAAGCTTAGTTTGTTATGAAGTATAATTTTAGGTAAAATTAAAATTTAAGTTAATTTATCATTTATTTATTTATTGAGTTATCGTTTGGCGCTCAGTATTAGTAGTAATATACTTCCATAAATATCTATAAATACCAAACTTATTTTTAAGAAGGTTAAGATTACCCATAAAAAGCCCGTTCACCTACCTGTAATATTCTTATATGCAAGAACTGTTAATACGCTGTTATTATTCTGTGAAATATCGATTAGTTAGAAACTGGGGATGTAATTTTCATGTAATTAATCGAATTTCCCATACTCGTTGTTAAAAAGTAACGTACTAACATAAGCAGTCGTGGCCGAGTGGTTAAGGCGTCTGACTAGAAATCAGATTCCCTCTGGGAGCGTAGGTTCGAATCCTACCGACTGCGACTATTTTTAATTTTTACTAGGTTTTTCTATTTTCCCAGAAAACAAATCTCCCCCCCCCCCGAACTTTTCAGAATATCCGCACCAGAATCCGCACACTTAATAGAATTTTTACTTAGAATTTTTCTAGAATTAGTTTATATTTTTCTAGAATTAGTTTATATTTTTCTAGAATTAGTTTATATTTTTCTAGAATTGACTTCCGGCGTTACTCGCTCTCGAAACCTCATTTTCCCTCCGAACAACCTAAAATCTCTCTCATTTGAAATTCCCTCCAATTTTATAACGTTAGTGCACTCAAATTTCGTTCCAAACTGCCCTACATCTAACCCAAAACCATCCAAAGCAGTCGTGGCCGAGCGGTTAAGGCGTCTGACTAGAAATCAGATTCCCTCTGGGAGCGTAGGTTCGAATCCTACCGACTGCGACTATTTTTAATTTGACTTGGTTCTTCCATTTTCCCAGAAAACAAATCTCCCTCCCGAACTTGCCAGAATATTCGCACCAGAATCCGCTCCTATATTAACACACTCTTACGTTTTTCTAGGGTTAGTTTATATTTTTCTAGAATTATGGACTTCCGAAGTTATTCGCTCTCGAAACCTCCTTTTCCCTTCGAACAACCTAAAATCCTGCCTAATTTGAAATTCCCTCGAATTTTATTATGTGAATATACTCAAATTTCGCTCTAAATTGCCCGACTTCTAACCCAAAAGACCTCAGAGCAGTCGTGGCCGAGCGGTTAAGGCGTCTGACTAGAAATCAGATTCCATCTTGGAGCGTAGGTTCGAATCCTACCGACTGCGAATTTTTTTTCTCTCTTTTTTTCCTTTTTTTCTCTTTCTTTTATTAATATAATGTTCTTGTTTCAGTTTCAACCCCATTAAACTCGATTTACATTACTCTACTAATTAGTAATCTAATTAACAATCAATTAATTTAGAAATCACGAGACAATATCATTTAAAAAATCCTTATTAATCTAATTTATTTCTTGCAGGTCTTGATTTCTACAGCAACACTCGCCTGGGGTGTGAACCTCCCCGCCCACACGGTGATCATCAAAGGAACCCAAGTCTACAATCCCGAGCAAGGTCGCTGGATGGAATTGAGCGCGTTGGACGTGATGCAAATGTTGGGTCGCGCTGGTCGCCCTCAGTACGACACCAAAGGCGAAGGCATCCTCATAACGAGCCACACCGAGCTCCAGTACTACCTCTCTTTGATGAACCAGCAATTGCCAGTGGAATCGCAGCTCGTTTCCAAAATGCCGGACATGTTGAACGCGGAAATCGTCCTGGGAACCGTGCAATCCGTTAAGGACGCCGTCACATGGCTCGGATACACCTATCTCTACATCCGTATGCTGCGTTTACCCCAGCTTTACAACATTTCCTTCGACAAACTGCAAGAAGACCCTTTGTTGGAGAAACACCGCGCGGATTTGATCCATACCGCCGCGTTACTGCTGGACAAACACCAATTGGTCCGCTACGACCGTAAATCCGGGCATTTCCAGAGCACCGAGTTGGGACGTATTGCCTCGCACTACTACTGTACCCACCAATCCATGGCTACCTACAACCAACTACTGAAACCGACGTTATCCGAGATTGAGTTGTTCCGCGTCTTCTCGCTGTCCTCGGAATTCCGCAATATTACCGTCCGCGAGGAAGAGAAACTGGAACTGCAGAAGCTGATGGAACGCATTCCGATTCCGATCAAGGAATCGATCGAAGAACCGAGCGCCAAAGTCAACCTCTTGTTGCAAGCCTACATTTCGCAGCTCAAACTCGACGGATTCGCCTTGATGGCGGATATGGTTTACGTCACCCAATCGGCCAATCGTTTGGTCCGCGCCATCTTCGAGATTGTCCTCCAAAGAGGCTGGGCGCAGCTGGCGGATAAAACGCTCGCGCTCTCCAAGATGATTGACAAACGCATGTGGCAGTCCATGTGTCCCCTCAGGCAATTTCGCAAGATGCCCGAGGAGATTGTGCGGAAGTTGGAGAAGAAGAACTTCCCGTGGGAGCGACTCTACGATCTCAACCCGAACGAGATTGGGGAGCTGATCCGCGCCCCCAAATTGGGACGAACGGTCCACAAATTCATTCACCAGTTCCCCAAATTGGAACTTTCCACCCATATTCAACCCATTACGCGCTCCACCTTGAAAGTAGAGCTGACCATCACACCTGACTTCCAGTGGGACGAGAAAGTACACGGGAAATCCGAAGGCTTCTGGATCATGATCGAAGACGTCGATTCAGAGGTTTTTTTTGTTTGTTTTTTAATAGTATCTTTAGAGTTTCATTGTAATTCATTTTGGATTTTTTATTATTTTGGGGATTTTATTCTACTTCATTTTGTAGGGGATTTTTTATTTTTAGGGTTTTATTGATGGATTTCTGATTTTATTCTTTTGATTAGTTGATTCTGCACCACGAGTTTTTCCTATTGAAGCAAATTTATGCGGCGGATGAACACGTGGTCAAGTTTTTCGTGCCAGTTTTTGAGCCGCTGCCGCCGCAGTATTTTATTAGGACCGTATCAGATCGATGGATCGCTTCAGAAACGCAATTACCGGTCTCCTTCCGACACTTGCTGTTACCCGAAAAGTTTCCGCCCCCTACCGAGTTGCTAGACTTGCAACCGTTGCCGATTTCCGCGTTGCGAAATGCGGCGTTCGAGGGACTCTATGAAAAGTTCCCGCAGTTTAATCCTATACAGACCCAAGTCTTTAACGCCTTGTATAATGGGGACGAAAACGCTTTCGTGGCAGCGCCTACTGGCTCTGGTAAGTTCTACATGTCTATTTTTCTATTTTCTTGGTGGCTTTTTTTCGTTAAATCTAGTAGTTTTCCTTGTCTAAGGTATTTTCGGAGCCTTAAGGTCGACTTTCTTCACTTTTCCGTTGAAAACTCGCCCTTATTGAAGTTCGGTGTTACTAAGGTCTCGTTTTCATCGCTTAAACATAGGAAAATGGCCCTTATCTAATTTTCGTGTTACTAAGGTCTAGTTTTCAGCTCTTGGACATAGGAAAATGGCCCTTTTCGCATTTGTGTGTCACTAAGGTCCACTTTCTCTAGTTATAGCATGCGAAAATCGCCTTAATGGTAGAGAGGGGTACAAACTTGTGTTGTTTGAACGTAAGTTAATGCCTTCTTTTCCGTTTTTCTTCAACAGGAAAGACGATTTGCGCCGAGTTTGCATTGCTTCGCTTGTTCGCGACCAATCCAGATGGTCGCTGTGTCTACGTCACGCCCAAAGCCGCGCAGGTGGAGCTCGTGTCCTCGGAATGGTCCCAGAAATTCGGTTCTTTGGGCAAGAAAGTGGTCTCTTTAACCGGCGAAACGGGTGCAGACCTCAAACTCTTGGCTAAAGGCAACATCGTACTCAGCACACCCGAAAATTGGGACATTCTCTCTCGGCGTTGGAAGCAGCGTAAGAACGTGCAGAACATCAGTCTCTTTATAGTCGACGACTTGCAGCTCGTCGGAGGCGAAGACGGACCCGTCTTCGAAGTCGTCTGCTCGCGCATGCGCTACATTTCATCCCAATTAGAGAAACCCATCCGTATTGTGGCGCTCGCGGCTTCGATTGCCAATGCTAAAGATGTTGCACAATGGTTGGGCTGTGTACCCACAGCCACGTTCCATTTCCATCCCAATGTGAGGCCGGTACCTTTGGAGCTCCATGTTCAGGTAAAATTAGCATAAAATCATAATGTCAATGTTCATTAAATTTTTTTATTTTTGTTTTAGGGTTTCAACATGTCGCATACGCCTTCCCGATTGATTTCAATGGCCAAACCGTCTTATAATGCCATTATAAAATTGAGCCTCAAGAAACCAGTGATTGTCTTTGTGCCATCAAGGAAACAAACGCGATTGACGGCCATTGATATTTTGACCTACGCAGCGGCCGAAGGGCAGCCTGATCGTTTCTTGCATTGCTCTGTAGAAGACATCCAAAAATTTCTGGACAAAATCACAGATAAAGTAACAAAAAGCGAGAATTTTATTGGAACTTATTGTTCATTTATTTTATCATTTTATTTATTGACATTCTAGACTCTCCAAGAGACTTTGCAGCAAGGCGTGGCCTATTTACATGAAGGTTTGTCCTCCTCTGATAAACGGATCGTGGAACAACTCTTTGAATCGGGCGCAGTCCAAGTGAGATAGTACTCTTTCTGTTCATTTAACCTTTTGAACAAAATTGATTTACAAATTTACTCATTAAAATCCATTAATTTAACCTTATTGAACCTTAACGAACAAATTGAACAAGCAGTTTCAGCAAATTGTGGCGTAAATTCAGGAAGTTTTAACTCGAATTGGGATTTTTGTTGTTGTTTTGTCTCGTAGGTGGCGGTGTGCTCCAAGAACTTGAGCTGGGCCATTGGTATTTCAGCCTATTTGGTGATTATCATGGACACCGTGAGCTACAATGGGCGTCTGCATGCTTACGAAGACTATGCGCTCACGGATTTGCTGCAAATGGCTGGAAAAGCTAACAGGCCCCTGGAAGATGACGACGCCAAGTGCGTTTTACTTTGCCAGTCGTCTAAGAAGGATTTCTACAAGAAGTTCTTATACGAGCCGTTACCCATTGAAGTCAGTTTTTGTTAGAAATTTCTTCCTTTTAGGAATGTGTTAATTTATTATTTATTTTATTATGTAGAGCCATTTGGATCACTGTCTCCACGATCACTTTAACGCCGAAGTGGTGACGAAAACTGTAGAAAACAAGCAAGACGCGGTGGATTACCTTACCTGGACGTTCCTGTACCGTCGTTTGACCCAAAACCCCAACTATTACAACTTGCAAGGCGTGAGCCATCGCCATATCTCGGATCACTTGTCCGAAATGGTGGAGAACACGCTCAACGACTTGGAGCAGTCCAAGTGCATTGCAATTGAAGAAGAAGTGGACGTCACCGCCCTCAATCTGGGCATGATTGCCGCCTATTACTATATTCACTACACGACTATTGAGTTGTTCGCGTTGTCCTTGAATGCCAAGACCAAGATCCGGGGATTGCTCGAAATCGTCGCTGCAGCAGCCGAGTATGATCATTTACCTATTCGACATGGCGAGGAGGCAGTGCTACAAGCGTTGGCACAAAGAGTGCCGCATAAACCGCCGCCTAATACCAAGTACAACGATCCCCATGTGAAAGCAGGGTTGCTCTTGCAAGCGCATCTCAGTCGCGTCCAATTGAGCCCTGAATTGCAGCAAGATACCGAAGATGTCCTCACCAAAGTAATGACAATCATTCAGATTATTATTTGAATAGTTTTTTAGTTACTAAGGCTGTGGATTAGATCATGTGTTAGTAGTAAAACGTTGTTTTAGTTCGTTTTTCAAGTTGTTTGAAGTTAATAATGTATTTTGTTCTCTTTTTTAGGCCATTCGTTTGGTACAAGCTTGTGTGGATGTTCTGAGCTCGAATGGATGGTTATCGCCAGCTGTGGCAGCAATGGAGTTATCGCAGATGGTTACACAAGCCATGTGGAGCAAAGATTCGTACTTGAAGCAGTTGCCGCATTTTACCACGGAAATTGTCCAACGCTGCACTGAAAAGGTAGAGTATTTCGATAGATTCTGCACGTTTTACAAGGAAATATTCAATGCATTGTTTATACCTTGTTTGTTTAGCTGTTTCAATTCATTTTATGGTGATTTCGAAACATTGTAGGCGTTGTCATGATTTTAGACTTTCAAGTTAGTTTTTACACCAAATTCGCAAGTTTCAACTCTAGAAATCGATACTAAGAGTGGTATCGATTCAACTAAATAACACTCTAGATTCGATAATAAGCGTTTTAGGTTTGAAAGGGAGTTAAAGAATCGATTTAGTATAATCATTCCGATTTGTTTATGAATTCGCATTCAAACTTATGTATGATATCGATTAAAGCTTTCGACTTGATCGATAGTAACGGTCCAGAAACTGTTTGAACTTAAAATTACGATTGTGAGGTGTACAATGGCGTTATTTCTCATCTGAGTTATGAATTGTTGTGTTAATATTAATGTTGTGATGCATTTTAAAGGGTGTGGAAACCGTTTTTGACGTAATGGAGCTCGAAGACGAAGATCGCAATGTTTTACTGCAACTTTCCGACTCGCAAATGGCAGACGTAGCTCGTTTCTGCAACCGGTATCCGAATATCGAACTGTCTTATGAAGTGGCTGACAAAGAAAGCCTGAAAAGCGGAGAACCGGTGATGGTTAACGTCAATTTGGAACGCGAAGATGAAGTCGTCGGGCCTGTTATTGCCCCGTTTTTCCCTCAGGTAAAAAGGAAAAGAGAAAAAAAGGAGTCCAACTTATAATTATCCCTTAATGGGACTCAAATGACGGATCCCGTTGTTTCTTCCCCCCAAGGCCGATTTCTATATTCAAAACATCTCGTTTGTAAACATGATTCGAGAAAATTATCATCAAATTAATTGTGTTACAAAAGTTTTAAAACAACATTTTAACAAAGTTTTGAATTTTTAAAAATCCACTAATGTTTCTTAAGAAGCATAAAATTGGAAATAATCACTGGTTTTAATAGTGAAATACTCATAATTAGCTGTATATTTCATATTGAATGTAGTTTGTTGTATGTGCATTTATTTTAATATTTTAATTTATTTTTGGAACAGAAACGCGAAGAAGGTTGGTGGGTTGTTGTGGGTGATCCTAAGAGCAATGCCTTGCTTTCCATTAAACGCATTACCTTGCAACAAAAGGCGAAGGCTAAGCTCGATTTCGTCGCACCTGCAGCAGGTAAAAACTAAATTTAAAAAAATGGAAAATAATTTTAAAAAATATTCATTTACTAATTTATTTTGATTATGTTTTCCTTTTAGGTCATCATGCGTACACGCTCTACTTTATGAGTGACTCTTACATGGGCTGCGATCAAGAGTACAAGTTTAATGTGGAAATTGGAGAGCCATCAGATAACTCGGGATCAGACTCGGACTAATTCATTAATTCATCCTTTTTTCTACATTTTGTAGCGTTGGAAGTTAAAACATGTGTGATGGGAAAGACGAAGGATGCCAGGATACATTCATGCGAAGAAAATATTCGCTTTTACACATTTTTTTCTTAACTTTTTTAAGGATTTTTTTTCCAATTTAAGAAATTGGAAGAGATTGGGAGAAAGATTGTTCAAGGAAGGAAATTTATTTTGTGGAGGGTTAAGAATAAGACTGACTGTGGAACACTTGAAAGAGCTCAACGTCAGTCAAGTGTGGAAAGGAGAATTTGGTCCAATTCGAAAACAATTTTTTGGGGGAAAGGACATGGAATTTTTTTATATATTTTTTTTTTCAGTTTTTTTGTTAGGGAATTCCGGGATCCTGTTACTCGTTATCGTCCTATCGGCGATGTTTGGGATGAAAACTTGGCGTGGCGTCGTGTGTGTGTTCCAGTTTCCCACTAGTCTTCTGTGCTGCAGGTTTGCTGTACTCCGGTCCGATTTTCAAGGTAAATATTTAGCTTTTTTTATTTTTATTAATTTCGTATTGTTCCTGTTCGGCTTGTACTCTATTCGCTCAGTTTGCATTGTCGTTCCAATTTGTATTAACATTTTTCGAAGATGTTATTTCAGTCTAAAACGGATTTTTTTTTTTTTTAATCGCAATAATTTACTTCAAACCTCTTCCGTTTTTTTGTTGTTCGTTGTCATTTTATGTCGTTTAACTGGTTATAATCACCTGGCTTCATTTTAAAGAAATTTTAAAGTTCGAAAGAAATAAGATCAAATAAAATTAAGCATTAAAGAAAGTTAGCACAATTGAGCATACGTATTACGTATTCAATTGGGCTATTAATTGTTCTCTTTGTTGGACAATAATGACAATCAGATTTTCCTTATGGGAGAAAAAAGGGTTGGTTAATTCGGATTAATGGAACTAGTTAAAACTAATTTTTAATGGATTTATGGGATTTATTAATGATTTTTTCTGGAATGTGTGGAATGCATCAAGTGGTTGTTAAAAAATCGTAAGCCATTTATATCCATTATCACTCAAGTGTGACGTCATAAGTGCTTTCTCGCCCCTCCACATTTTGGAAACACATTCAAAACATGTATGTACTTTAAGGGCATTTTAAATTTCTTTTAAACGCCCAAAGGTGTCCCAAAGGAAGTTGAGTGTTGATTCAAGCAACATGAATATCCGGACGGTTTTAAAAGCCAAAATTTTGCAAAGTATTTTTTCTATTTATTTAGTATTTAAATATAGATGTTTTGTTTTTTAACGATTTTTAAAAGAAAAGGCGAGAGTATAGGTATAGCTTCTCCTTATTATTTTCGCATGCGAGACAAAGCTTACTATATGCGAGAATAATAAATAAAATACAATAAAACAGAGGAAGGGGAGTTGTCCATTAACGCATGCAAATTATGAGTTTGAATGTCACAATAAGCCTTACACACATTTTTTTGTATCTATCTGTCGACCTTTCGATAAAGAAACGGGGGAAAAACGGAATGTTTAAAATTCCGATATTTTTTTTATTTTATTTTTTTGGTACGGCTTTTTTATCATCTGTTTTAGCCATTAGTAGCGGTCAGTAGCTGAAAGCTAATTTTGGTATGGGGACTTGCCGAGCGTGACGTTTCTGTCCAACTTCAAGATTTTTTTTTTATTGAGAAAAACCCGCTTAAAACTTGTCAAGCGTGTCTAATAGTAATAGTTTGACCTTGTTCTTACTAGGAAACGAAGTTAAGGTAATCTTTGGGTTGTACACAGATCACAGAGTACACAAAGTTTAGAAAGTACACAGGGTGTACAAAGTAAACGCCAAAGTACTTTCAATTAAGATTTGAGCGCAATAACAGGAACCCCCGTCGAAGGCCAGCTGGTCCTAGGAGCTACGGGGCTGCGCGCCAAACCGCCACGTGGTTCCGCCGTAACGGCTGTAACCCAAGCCAAGCTTGAGGTTTTGAATTGATAGAAGCTTTTAGAGTTGTTTTGCCTGCGCCTGGTTTAGATTAAGTTTCTCTGCAAAAGGAAAAAGAAATGTAACACCTGTCTGTTGTGCACAATTGCGCGTGCTCCTCTTTTTTTGGGGTCGTTCAAGGATTAGGTCATGTAAAATGCATAAGGTTTTTATGTAGTACACCCATTTCCTTTGGGCCAAAAGGCGTTGCGTAGAGTCGAGGCTTGCTGATAGATCGCCTGTATGTTGTATGCAAGTGCCAGCTTGTTCTAGTAGACATGACCATAAGGGGAAGATATATTAGGAGAAGGTCGTTCTTTTTTACATAACCACATACCTTCTTAAGATTCTGGCAAGCAGAGAGAGATGGAAATTACAGAAGCCAATCACGTTGATCCCACCCACGTGACCTTTTCTTATAATTTTGAAAGAAATTCTTCTTGACCGAGTTAGACAAACATCTAAAATAGTTCAACAAAATACTCAAAATTATTTAAATTATAATTAGGCGTTTCATTCACTTAACTAATTTGCGACAATAGATCAGCGATCTTATTCAGTTTTAAATTTTTGCTAGTAAGATTCTGTAGTGATTCGGATTCGAACTAATAAGATTCTGATTGTTAATTCCTTTTTTGTTTTCTATGTTTAAGGAGGGAAGGTCTGTTTTTCTAAAGGAGGGAAGACGAGACCAGGTCTATTTTGGTTTGAGCTCACATTTGTTCCTTGGTCACATGTGGAGCGAAACAGGATAAAAGATAAAAGTATCCACATATGCGTGGCCACGCATTTCCGGAACGTCTCAAGAAGAGCCAAGAAGCGCTATATTCCCAGGTTGTTTGAGGTTTATGGCTAACCCTACGTCCTTAAGGCGTAAAATTATAGATGTGGGCTTTGTCCAGATGTTTTCCTAATATTCCCAAACCACGTCGGCAGAAAAACAACAAACTAGAACGAATTAGCTTTTAATAACCCCCTACTTTAACTAGCTTTGTGTTGACCTAGTTTTTGTAAGTTCGAAAGGTGAACTCTACGTGTAATTCAATAATATTACACTAGATGGCGTACCATGCTAGTTCAACATATTTCGAAAGATGGCGTTCTAATTGAGATTTTCCATCCCTAGATGTCGCTTTCGCCATTGAAACCGTTTAACCCGGTGCATAAACAAGTTCAAATCTCGACTTTGAATATCAGTCAACATCAAGAAGCGGTTCTTGAGACGCATTTTGCAAGAAATAAAACGATTCACCCAACTGATGTGCAGCTTTTGGCAGCAGAGACGGGATTGGTCGAAGATCATGTTCAAGTAACTTTAACATTGTTTGAATAACTTGTCTTTGGACGTTTGTTGCCTTAATTTGTGAAGGTATACATTATTTAAGTTCATTTATTTATTATTACTATTAATAATATTATTTATTTTTTTAAATTAATAATATTTATTAATTTTTTTAGAGATGGTTTTCAAATCGAATTGCTCTATGGAGAAAAGAGCAAGGATTATCCCCTGCTGGCGGCCGTTTATACGAGTGAAAGCTGGAGTTTCTAAGCCCCAAAATTGCATGCGAAAAACAAAACATGAGCGTAATGTTTTTTTACGGGTTTTTACTAATCTCTGCATCATTCTTGCCGTTTACGTTTGAAAAGTTAACCTAAAGACACGTTTATTTTACAAAAAAAAGATTGTATGAAAGAGTTATGGCGCATTGTTACACAAATTATCACAAATGCAAGTAACGGTCTTCGCTATTTCGATGCATGCGCCATATGATTCCATTGCCGACCGGGAGATGGCCTGAGGGTAGCAAAACACAAACCCATGACCTTTGGGTGCTTACGCCCAAAAAAGTCAACCAGTTTTGTCTCCACCCCAAATCATACTGATTATAAAATGCCTGTTCCAGAAACCACAATTTACCAGCAAATTCCCACAATAATTGTTCGGAATTTGTATAAAATTTACCTTGCCAGTTTTCACTGATTTCTCCTTTTCCGTTTCATTCACCAAATTCTCGATACTGGTTTCTCCTCTGGTAATCAGCATCCCATGCCAGAAAGACAACGCCCCCAATGCGGCCAAAACGCCTTAAATGCAAAATCAAATAATTTTTAAAATATTTTTTTTTTCTGCATTCAATAAGAGCAAGTTTTAGCCACCTGAGGTGAGAACCGCTGTATAAATAATAAACGCTCGCCTCCATTTAAAAGCTGGGACCGCCTCGGCAGAAGAGTTAGTCTAAAACCAGCAAATATTAACAAAAACTGAAAGAATTGAAAAGGAAAACCAAAAGAAGTCACCTACTATGACAAACATGGTACCGTTGATGAACTCCACCGGGTACCCGATAGGTGGCACCTCTTCCTCTTCCATGAGCTCGTGCCACGCTACCGGAAACCCACAGAATACTATAAACAGCGTTCCCAAGCACATGTAGACCATGTAGAGGTAGAAGTACCGGTAATTATAGAATCCTACGCAGTTATTCAACCAAGCTAGCGTAATAAAAAGTCATACAAATTTTTGAAATATTAATTTTTTTTTAAATATGAAGCGTACGGCAATGATGATCCATTCGCAAGATACATTTGTTGCATATGGAGCAATGATGCGTCCTAGGTGGTTTAGGCCCGTAACATTTTTTGCAAACCCCGATATTGCCAGTAATCATACAATCCTACAGATAAACTTTTAGTTTTTTGATTCTATAAATAAACCTTAATTATTTGAATTATTATCTATAACCTGGCTATTTCGAGTGAAGAAATAATAGTAAAGCTTAAATTCATAGAATTACTTCAGGAGGATAACCTGGACTAGTCACTACTGCCATATAATAATGGAAAGTAATGTTGAGAAGCAGCCAGTACCCATAACTGACTAATAAGACTGTTCCTATGGGTGTAATATTGTAGTAGTACGGTAGACCGAGCCAATGCGCTACGACCACGACCGAGGCGGTTAAACAAGCAACTAAAAATACGAAGATCTGTAAGAAGAGGAATAATAAGCTTTTTAAAGGCAAAAATTATTATTTAATGTTCAATTTTTGGGGTGGAACCTGTCTTGCAATTAGGTCCAAGGCTAGCCATTATCACGCGATCTTTGATAGTTTTTGCTTATCTGTTTGGGTTTAGGTTTTGTTATTGCTATAGTAACTTAACTGGACCTAGTGATGATACATAGTGATCGACGATCCAAAAGACGGGTTTGAGCATATAATCAGTCCAGTTATCCAAATCATTATCACTGGCATTCGTAAGACTTTGAATGGCTCGATAGGGCCATACGATAACGAACCTTTAAATAAAGAAAAACAAATAAATAACAACGAACTTTAATAATTTAATTAGTAATAATGAGGTTCTTTAATAGTAATAAAGCTTGGAATATATTAAAGGATTACGGTATTATTATTTACCTAGTTAGTAATATGGTCTTTCTAATCCTACGCCGGATTTCCATTGACATAACTTTGATTTGGATTTTGGATTTCTAAGCCTGCCTTTACGCAAAGCGGGCCCCTCCCCTTCAGCCAAAGAGCCTAATGTTAGCTAGCAGGGTACTACAAGCAACGCCTGAAGTTAGCGCTCGCTGCGCCATGTAGCGTCGAACGAGGCGCGGCATCGTCCTTTCAGCCAATCCTGGTAGGCTACTGCGACGTACAAAGTCTATGACGTCAAGCTGCCGATGGTACACGCTTGGAGTGTTACTCTCGCTTTGGGCTTACGTAAATCATGTGTAGGAGCCTTTCTGCATCAGTATTTATTCCTTTAGAGCGGCTAGTCAGCTGATTTTACTGCCACGTGTGACTTGTCGTGTGGATCAAACAACGTGAACGTTTCCAGCCTTAAAACTATAAACTAAAGGTAAAAACCTTCCTAATCTCTTCACCCAATCCTGTTGATTACACAGATTGTCAAATCTCTTTTGACATAATTCCTTAGGCCTCCTCCCCCAATTCCTCCCCACTCGTCTCTCCTCAAAGTCAAACACATTGCTATTATTGACAGTCTATTTTATCTTTTAATTTATAGTTAAGCAAACTTAAGTTAATCCGTACAGTGTAGTGAAATCAGACATCACTGTTTAATACACTTAATTCCTATAGCAACTTCGTATAACCTCCCAAAACCCAAACAATTAATATGAAATGACCCCCCCCCCCCCAAGGACGTCAATAATGAAATTCTCAACCATGAAAATACTGTAGTGGAGGACTAAATGAAGTTTTACGTTAAAGTCTTCCCTGCATTCCATTGACTATATTAAACGCTCTTAACAATGAAATTACGACTCAAACTGACTTGAAAAATAAATCAAAAGATTAAAATACAGCCATTTTTGTAATGTCTAAAAATAAAAATATTTTTTTGTCTAACAAAATATAAAAATATTGTCTAACAAAATATTTTTTAGATTATTGAAAAAATATGTTGTAATGACATTTTAGAGTTATTACTTGTCATCTGAGCGATCCGTTCTTAAAGTAAAATCTAACGCAACTACCACCGTATGTTTGAGGTTTTCCTTATCTTTTCCCACATAGTTCACGTTTCCCTTCAACAAAAACCATTAGATTTAATAAAGGAATAACATAATTATTGTACTTCCATTACGGAACCTCGTCATGTGTGCCTGATTACTTCCCACATCTTAAAACTCGAAAATAAAAAAGGATAAGTTAAAGCACTGCCCACTGGCCGCTTTCCTTTTTTCTATATTTTTTCCCTTTTTTTTCTTCTTTATTTGCCTTTTTTTCTCACAGCCATTGACTTCCTTTTCCTTTCCCGGTGTTTTGGACTTGACCCAAGTTTTCCTGTGGGCTTTTTGGCTTCCACAGCGGTTCAGAAAACTTCGGTTTCACGGCGTGAGCACTTCTATGCATGGATTGGCCTTGCACGGTCCGTCCCGGCTTCCTAAACGTTCGATTCTGGCGTCGTCGCATGCTCGCTCGCTCCCTCTCCCTGTAGTCTCATTCGGCAGTCGCAGTCATTGGCCGACCCTCCCCGGAGCCACACTTGCCCCTCGCATTGTGCTCTGGACTTGAAAAACGAGCAAAAAAAAACACTAAAAAATATTCTTAAAAGATAGCTAGCGAACGAACCGGGGCAGTCAATTTTCTTTTATACTCTTGCTCGGTATTTTTCCCGCAGTTACGCTGAATTATCGTAACCCCTCTGCGAGTGATTCCAAAGTGATTTCCCTTAATTTTCCTTAACATCAGCTGATTTTCCAAGTAAAATTTGAAGCTTAAGTTGACTTATTAATCTATCGGGAATTTGAAGTGACAGTGGAAGTTTAAAACGTGCGTGAAGTTGAAAAGGAGAGATCCAACCGAGTTAAACATTAAAAGTCCCCAAAAAATCGATCCCACATTCCCCACCCCCCAGCGAAGAAGTTCTTAGCAGGAAACTGGTCCCAACAGCCATTCGCGGTTCAACGTCCCCGTATTTTTGGCCTGGACGGTGAGGGCTCCCTTACTATTGGCTATTTACTATTATTTTAATTTTAAAATACACATATAAGATTATGTGCCATTTCTCAATAGGTTTGTTAGAAATGCGAATGTAATTATTGTAGTTTTTGGGGGAAGAAAGACCATTTTTATGACCGATTGAAAGACAAACCAGGAAGTAAACTCCAAATCTTTGGGTCTTTTTCTCTCTTGTTTTAATCCACAGAGACGTGAACGGCTTCGAAAATTCATTGGCTATTCAGCATGCAAGATGACGTGGTCAATCCGGACCAGAATGTGAATAATTCGTCTCCGCCGATTACGTTCGGACCGCTAGGTCTGGGCTCAGGGTCGGGGACATCCTCGTCGTCTTCTTCCTCACGGTCCTCGACGACTTCTTCGTCCGAACCGGGCAAAGTGGGCCTTAACCGGTCCGGTTCCCCCCCGTCCGCCGCCCCTGCGATGAGTTGTTCTATATCGAGCTCGCTCGGGCATCCCGTGGACGTTTTGTCGCTCATCCTCCCTGCCGACGACAATGGACTCGTCGGCCTCCACCACCACCGCGACCACGACAAGGGAACTGACCCCCACCAAGGACGTCCCCGGAGTCCCGCCCTCTCCCCACCTTCCCCGAACGTCAATGGCTTGCTCTGCGTCTCGGTGAACCACCCGAGCCCGAGCAGTCCCGGTTCCGGGTCGGGGGGGTCCGCGGGTCCGCGCAGCCAGAACTACTCCTCTTCCTCGAGTCTCTCGAGCCCAGCGTCGCTCTGGTCCTCGGGCGGGAGCAGCTTGGAAGAAAGTTTGCTTTTACCTTCCTTAGCGCCGCCCTCGTCCACCTTGAGCACACCCCATGCTGTCAGCCCCTCCGCGTACTACTCACAACAGCTGTCCCCCGGCCAAGGTCAGAATCAGCGCCGGGCCATCACGGCCGCCCACAACTTTCCGCATAACTACCGCCCCCCTATGTTACCCAGCAAAACCAACTACTGGTCGGGTCAGTCTAGTCCTCAGCAAGCCTTAAATAGCCACAGCCACGCCCCTTTGTCACCGTCCGTAGGGTTGCTGAATGGAAACCCGAACGGGAGTTCCAACAACCCGTGGACGCGCGGTCGATCGGCGCCCAACCTAGGTGTCCACTACTCGGCCCCGTCCGCTGGTCCGACGGGCTCGACGAACGGGTCGAGTAACTCGCTGGCCCTCGGCGGGCTCAACCTGGGCCTCAGTAGCCATCCGCACTACTCGCACGCGTCCAATGGCGGGGGAGGCGGCGGGGGGACGCGGAAAGCGAGTCCGACCTTTGGTAACTTGAGTGGGAACACGGGCCATGGGCCAGTGACGCCGAATTACGTGGGGTCCACGTCGCCCTTCAACAATGGCTTCAGCCCAAGTCTCAATATCAACGGCGTAGGGGGCGGAGCCGGCTACAATGCCATTTCGCCGAATCGGTTCCGGAGGAGCACTTCTTACCCCGGCAAGAATAACTTCGCTTCCAGCATGAACTTCGCCAACTTGCATCCTCCCACGTTGGAAATATCCACCCTGGAAGAGGCGCACGATTCCATGTACACGTATCAGGTAAGGAACTTTGAGTTTGGAATTTTTCGTATTTTTTTGTGGCGAAGTTTGGGTTGAAAGTGTCGAGTCCACGTGGTTTGGGTTGACTTTTTGTATTGCGGTGAGTTTAGCGCTCGGATGCACTTGAACAGGTTTCCCTCTGGGATGCCAAGGAATGAATGAAACGGAGGACATTGCTGGGATGAACAGACGTTATTTTAATCATTTCGTAATGCGGAAGAGCGGAAAGGTCTCTGCCCTCTGTCGAGACACCTTGATGCGGCTGGGGTAACGTTTAGAACGGATTAGGGTGTTGGGGATAGTTTACCGGTGAAGCGTTAACGGAATTTGCAACATCGACGCCACCCCTCGGCGGATCAGCTGGGGCGAGTGTAGAGGTCGATTTGGGACGCGCTTGGGGCAGGGATTTGACTAGATATTCGATAATACCTGTGAGGACAATGCAGAGGGGAGGGGACGTAAGAAAGTGTCTGGATCCAGTTTTCGATTTTTGCATTAATGAATTCGCCATATGTGATTTAGTCCATGGCTGGCTGGGATAGCGTAGGTTAGCCTGGTCGAGTTTGGGTCGCACTTTCGACTAAAGTTTTGGGGTATTTCGGAAAATCTCAGTGACAGTAATGTAGAGGGGAAGTAACTGCAAGAAATGGCTGAAGCCATTTGCGAATTTTCGCATGAGCAAATTTGCAATACACAGTTGATTCCATGTCTGGCTGGGAGCCCGTAGGTTGACGTGGTCGAATTTGGGTCGCACTTTTGACTGAAATTTTGATGCGTTTCGGGAAATCTCAGTGACAGGAATGTGAAGGGGAAGCAATTGCATGAAATGGCTCAATCCACCTGACAATTTTCGCATTAAAAAATTGGCAACATTGAGTGGGAACCCGCACCTGCTTCGGGAGCTCCGGTTGACGTAGTCTAGTTTGCGTCACACTTCTGATAGACAATTGAATGGGTATTTTCAAAACTCCCTGATAGTAATCTGGAGGGAAGGCAACTTTTAGGGACTGTTTCGGTTAGGATAGTGTTTTTTACATTCGCCAATTTGCTAAACGTAACTAAAGACGGTTTTGAGAAGACCTTTGGAACCAGGAAAAGAGGAAAAGTTGCGTCGCCAGTTTCCCTAAAGCAGTTTCGAATTCAAGGAAATCCTTGTGACTGTAATGTAGTGGAAGATGCGTACATCCACTTCGATCTAATTGAAATAACAAATTTGAGAAAATAAATTCAATTTCGAATTCAAAGTTCGAAAAGCCAGAAAACTCAGTCGGGTAAAACAGACAATTCCCGTTAGCTTTCCATTCTTGCCAAGTTTTATTGCGCAGAACATATGACATAGGTCTTTTCAAGGGGAACTTTTACCTGCAGATATGAAACTGTTTCTCTAATCATTGAAATTAATGGACTGGACTACACGTTTACACACGATAGAAAGTAGATATCCTTATGTAACTCGAGCGAGCGCTTAACGCCCCTTCCGACTTCAACGTGCAAGTCTTTCAGAATAGCCAAACAAAACAAAATAACCCTTTTTCTATGGCTATTAGCTTCTCTTCTTTCCATTCCATGTAGTATGTGTCAGGTTTCATTACAATTGCAAGAATGAAATCCCATACAAGTGAAGTGGGAGAAATCCAGAGGCAATAAGGACGTTTTTCCTATGGTTTAGCCGGGAAACTCGACCTTAACGACATTGAGTTGCAATAGGGCGACTTTCGTATGGTTTTCAGCGAGTAAAGCGACCTTAGTGGCATAAAACTAAATTCATCCTAAATAGCTTTTTTTTGTATACTTCCGCTGTAAAATAACCAAGCATTTCGACAGTCGTGTCAAAAATTCCCGAGTGTTTCTTTATCTCAGTTTTGGTTATCTATAGTTTCCGTTGAATTGTGGGTTTCCGCGGTAAAACAATATTTCACCTTAGTTTTGTAGTTTGTTTGTTCCAGACTTTATGGCCTTGTTTTATATTCTAATTCTAACTAAAACTTGAATGAATTGAAATTAGAACATCATATCTTAAGACGCTAAGAACGAGATGTGGTGTTAAAGCTTAGTTTCGCCCGTATTGCAGTTTAGTGCGAGTAAGGTCCACTGTCAATGGTTGAAAGATCGTCCTTACGCATTTCAATGTAAATAAGGTTTACTTTCATGGTTAAAGCATAGCAACATCGTCCTTATCGACTTCAGCTGCTCTCTAATCATCAAAAACTCTAATTTTAGTCAATTTTCTTGACGATTTCTTTATAATCTTAAAGTTAATTCAATACGACAGGAAAGAAAGACCAAGTTTTTAATCAGTTGTTTTTTTTCGGCAAGAAATATTAAGAACAAATTTTAATGTTAAAGCATAGGAAAATCGTCCTTACGCATTTCAACGTAATAAGGTCTAGTTTCATGGTTACAGCATAGCAAAGTCGCTCTTATTAACTTCTGAACTTACCAAGACTCTAATGTATTGAATTTGTTCGGATTTTTTAGTATCTTGAACTTAATTGAAGCTAATAGGAAACATAGGACCTATTCTTAACCCAATTGAGTCTTTTTTCTATAGCAAGAAACGTTAAGAACCAAGTTCCGGTCTTAAACTATAGGAATTTCGCCCTTATTGCAGTTTAGCGTACGTAAGGTCTAGTTTTCAATGGTTAGCCATGGGAAAATCACCCTTATCGACTTTGGACGCTACGAAAGCTCTAATGTAATGGATTTCTTTGAGAGTTTTTAATATCTTGAACTTTAATGGAAGGTAATAGGAAACATAGGACCCGTTCTTAACCCAATTGAGGGATTTTTTTTGTTTGCAGCTAGAAACAAAAGCTTAGGGATATACCATGTGACGTCAGGGTTTGAAATTTCCATGGCAACGCTGCATACATGTGGGATGTAGGCGTTATTGACCCTTTTCTCTCTTCTTCTTCTTCCTCTCTTATTATTCTCTTTTCTTCTATTTCGCGTTCGCTTTCGATTTGTCGTTCCATACTTCCCCCACATATCCTCCCTTTCGTTTTCAAGCAGTTCTAATTACTCGTCCTTCACTTCTTCACACGTAAGACTTCCTGTGCAGGTAGTATATAGAGACTATTCAAATTCCCTTTTCTCCCGTTAAGTTAATAAATAACTAATGAAGCATAGAAATTAGAAGAACCCTTTTAAGGAGTTGAAAGTTGAGAGTTTTTTTGAATTAATGTTTGCAACATTAAGTTTTTTCGGGTGTTTTTAAGTTTACGCTTGGGAATTTGTAGTTAGCTTTCAGAAGGTAGATTGTTTCCATTTGAACACTTTGAAAAGAAACAAGATATTTTGTGGGGCTTCTTTTATAGTTTATAAGTTGATGTTTATAAGTTTAATAAGTTTAAAGTTTATAAGTTGATGTTCATTAAGGTCTATTTTCCTATGTTAAAAAGTAGGAATATCGTCCTTGCTGTAGTTTAAAGTCATTAAGGTCAACTTTTCTGTGTCAGCATGGGAACATCGCCCTTATTGCAGTTGAATGCCACTAAGGCCTATTTTGCTATGCTTACGGGTAGGGAAGTCGCCTTTATGGGCTTTTGGAGGTTACTAAGGCTCAAATTTTCTTTTTTTCAGAATTTTATAGTGTGTTAACTTTAAATTTATATGGTTTGTATGGTTGTTGGCAGGCATTTGCCGTTTTGTGTTTATCAAGGTCGATTTTACTCAAGGTCGATATTAAACGTAGGAAAATCACCATTTGTCGCAGTTCGGTGTCATTAAGGTCGATTTTCCTGTGTCGAAGCAAGAGAATATCGACCTTACTGCAGTTGACTGTCACGAAGGCCCATTTTGCTGTGCTTAAGCATAGAGAAATCGCCCTTATCGTCTTACGGATATTACGCAAAGCGCAAATTTTCTTGTTTCTACCCATCTTAATAGCAACTTAACCTATTTTTGCAACGATCCTTTAAAGCAAAACTGAACTAAGAATGCATATGTCCTAGAAGGTTTAAGTTCAATAAGGTTAAGGTTCTCCTCCAGAAATTGAAGGGTCTACTGCGAATTGATCTTCCCAAAGAAGCAAATAGGTCGAAAGGACCTTTGGAGTTTTCGCAATCGATAAGCGAAGGGTACGTCTGTTTGTTTTGCCAAAATGAAGCGCAGCCTCACTCCTGATTGGCCGGTTAAGACAAGTTCGAGCTTTTGTCACCCTCAAGGGGTACTTTGTAGGGTTTATTAATATCGTCCAGGGTTAGAAACGATCAAGATTAACATCTTATTCCATGTTTTGAACCTTGGCAGCTTTAAGAAACTTAAGGAAAGGGAGGGTAAAGAGACATGTCCTGGGTTAAAGCAAGGTCTTGCTAGTTTCTTGAAATACTAAAAGAGATGTTGAACTCCCAACAGCGCATATGAATTAGCTAGAGAGGGTTGTTTTGGCCGTGCTTTTCCCCATCTCATTTCCTTTGAGGATTGCGCGAGAGAGAGATCAACAACACCTCACAGAATTTTGGTATTCTTAGAGGTTCTGTACGCTATGCGTCGACACATCAGGATTGTAAAAAGGGCAGCGTTCAGACGTGACTCTGCAGGCACAAGTTGGAGAAATTTCCAGATCTCCGGTGATTTCGAAATATGTCTCGGTAAACAAATTAGAGGTTTGACTTGGACGATTGGGAAGATGGTGATGAGATGATAAGGCATATCACACGTCTGGGAGGATTTTTTTCCTTGTTTTGTTTGCGTTGCGTTCGTATTTTTATCAGCGAGAAAAGAGCTGACGGAAGAGAAGAATGTGCCCTTGGCCCTCTGTACTCGCTTGCGTCTTGTTATGCAGCTCTGTCCAAACCTGTTCGTCGAAAGACTATTATGCTTAGGTTAGGAAGAAAACAAAAAAAGGATGACCCTTGTCCTTATTGATGGACAAGGGGTAAGTAATTACTGATGTATAAACCTGGGTCCAGTTCCTGAGAAGAGGATTTGAAGGTTGTTTCTTATAATGACGTAAAAGTTTGATGTGTACTAGAAAGGTGACTTCTTTGGGAGCGTAGTGGAATTTTTACACATTTTTACGGGCAGTTATTAACGCGGAAAGTGATGTTAACTACTCTAGGCTCAATTATGCGCTCAGCGTGGTAGCGCCCCTAGCGGCGAACATCAAGTTTCAGAGTCCATAAACTTCGTATTCGGAACCAAACTTTAGATACCTAAAGAAGGACTTGTTTACGAGCTAAAAATAGCGTATTGGATTTTACACACGGTTCCTGTACGTGTTTAACCATTTTTGGTCTGTTTTCCGCTTCCTTGGAAGTTGCGCTCAAATACAATTTTAGTTCATTTACATTTTTTAAGCAGAATTGCCTTAAAAAAACCTAGCAATATATTCAAATTGAACGCAATTTAAAATAAGTCTAAAGAAAAAGTTTGCTAGATAAAAAATGCAACGCTAAAAACCTAAAAACAACTAAAAACCTGCAGTTTCAAGTTTGTTTTCAAGCTAGCAAGTCCCGCCCACACGCCGATGTTACGGTACAGTTAGCTTACGTCACGCACTCCTGCAATGGCACAGTTAGCGTGGCGTCATATTTGGCTATCCTGACGGCAAAACAAATGGAATTTCATTCTTACCGTGTTTATAATGCGATGTTTTCATAATTTTCCTTACTTTCCATTCTAAACCATTACCAATAAGTAACTTTACTGTACTATAGTGACAACAAGGCTTAAAAAAAGGTTAAAGGGCTCCTGAAAAGCTTTAAAAAACCAATTTAAGGTATCAAATTTTCATAAACAATTATAATTACTAAATAATTCCAGTTGTAGGCATGTTACACCACAACAATGAATTACCACTACACTGTGGCGTCCTATATGGCTCTATTCTGGAACGGAATATTAGGAATATTGGGAATATTAGCTAACTGTACTGCTAAAACCCGGCAATCCTTTAGAAGCGTATTAAAGTGCTAATTCCCGTTAATTCTGTTTGGTGAAACTTTAATTTCGTGCAAAACAAATGCAGTAGAAAGCCTGAAGGTAATCAAAACTTTGCTTTATTGCCCTGACAACAGTTACGTACTTTCTCTCATTTCTTAGCCCGGTATTAATTAAACATCAAGAAGGGAACAGCAGCTGTTTGGGACCCTAAAATCACGTCAAACGGCGTGCTCAAGCGCATATTAAGAAGAACAAAAACCAAGGGGAACCGGACAGACTTCCTGGTGTAAACGAGCTTAGGGCGAACTTCATCCCATCTTCTTCTAGAAAAGATTCCGACATCCCGCTTCCTCTCAACAAAATATCCGTCTTTTTAGCTCCGACGTCGACGTCGAAACCCTAAGTTTGTGGGGCAGGCCTATTGGATTGAATAACACTGTTACTTTAAGGGCTACTAAACACAGCCAAGCCAGAAACCGCCCCATCGGGCTCCGTATAGCTTCGTATAGAGTTTCTCAAAGGGAACCCATCTCGAAAAGAGGGTCGATATATCGGCTGACCTACTTTTGCCGATTACGAAACTAGGGTAGGAAGAGGGGTTCGTTTTTTTTCTTTTGGCTTCCCCTGTTAGGGTGAAGGGGTGGAGGTTTATTGATTGAGAGAGGGATGAGAAAAGACACGTGGCGAATCCTGGTTTGTATGGCGATTAATGATTCTGCGAGTTCTTCGCTCTCATTAGCAAGTAAACGGGAGGATCAGGTCCCGCCTCCTCACGAAGGATGAGAGATGAGGAGGCGGGTCTTGATCTTCCCGTTCATTAGGAAACGATACGTCTGGGTCTGGGGTAATGAAGAAGGGGTTAGGATGCTGCTATCGTGATATAGAGACACGCTTTTACCGTGCGATAAACGGCTAGGGTTTCTGCAAATAAACTGGGGAAGTTCCGTGTTTCCATTTCCCTACTTTACCAACCAAATCCGTCCTTCGTTATCTTTCAAGCGAGTCGAACGTTCTTTTTTCGGGTAGCAGGAAGGGTTTTTGGAAACGGGGGGGAACAGAACCTATTGCCTCTTGGGCCTTTTTCTTTTCTCGTTTGGACAAGATCCAGAGATCAATACTTCGGGGGGAAGAAGGTAACTGCAACGCGCCTAAAACGAATAAACACCGATTAAATAAGCTGAGATCGAAGGGGAAATTGTTGAGGTTTTCCCAGAAAACGGAGCTTGAGGGGGACAGAACTTTAGATATTTTGAAGAATGTCCTGTATTTTGTTTCATGGGAGCGTTTTTTAGGTTTTCGTTATAAGCAAGGGGAGCAGTGATGCATCAGGAAGGTTGTTAGAAAGCTCGCAGTTCTAAACCCACTAATTAATGAGGAAAACGTAATTGAAGATAGGGACGGTAAGAGTCGGTTTGTCAGATGCAGGAAGTGAGTAGAAAGCTTAACACTAGATGGCTCTGGGTGATGCTGACGTCACAAGGAGAAACGCCGCAGGGCCGTAACGAGTTAATTTTGAACAGTAAGTTATTCGGAAACTATAAAGGCTACGATAGTGGGAACTTAACTGGAGGTGCTGGGCAAGCTAAGCTTTCGCATGGTAGTGGAATGAACTATTTTTTTTATGAAACTTAATTGTTTAGCGCTTATGTCAGCTTGACCCAGTTTGCAACGCATAGCTTACATAATTGTCACAGTTTTCTGTGAGTCAGAGTAGTTTATCTTTTCATAATCGTATAATAGGTTTTAATCTTGAATGGAAAGAAAAAGTACTGAATTCGGATAAAAATAAATACGTAGTTTACATAAGATGGAGGGAAAAACCTGGTATGGGAAAAACGTCATGTTTTTATTTTCGATTCTTGGGTTTGAGAATATTTCCCCCAAGGTCTTGGAATCACTGGAATGAGTTATAGTTATTTGGTAAAAACAAAATAACAAAAAACAGGAAATAATTAAATTGTTTTTTTGTATGCGTGTTTTACAGGATCGGTCGGTAGGGCCTAATGGAACGGGTCCTTTGGATAACATGCGAGGCTTAGAACTGTACCTGAATGACGTCATAAGGGGATCCAACGACAGCCAAGAGCAACTAAAAAGTAAGTCACTAAGGTCAACTTTCCTCTGTTTAAAGGTGGGGAAATCGCCCTTGTTGCACGTTAGTGTCATTAAGGTCGATTTTCCTATGTCTAAGCATTGAAATACCACCCTTTTTGCAGTTGAATGCCACTAAGGTCTATTTTGCTATGCTTAAGCATAGAGAATTAGCCCTTAACGTCGTACGGATTTTACGAAGATCTCTTGTTTTCTGAATTTTCTTGTTTTTCGTCATCTTATGTAGCATATTAACCTATTTTGTAACTAAATTACACGAGTGAAGTTTAGACGATTTTGGGGCGGAGAAGAATTCGTGACCTTTTGAGTTACGGAAAAATGGGTGGAAATGGGCGTGGGTCTTCCATTAAAAACGTAAAATTGAAAGCAGGGTGCTTTTCAATCAATACTCTTCCCTTTTCTACTTTTCACTGCACAGTTTTTATGGAGTTTATATTATAGGCAGTAATGTTATTTCTATTACTACACCGATAGGAATTTACTTATCTTTACTGGGGGGATCAAGCTCGTTGTACGAGGGATTTTTATAGGGGTTTAAAAGGCGGTACTAAAAAAGAGAAAAACACGGTTCCCCTTAAGTGTTGCGATTAAAATTTCTTATTGAGGTTATATAGCTCAGATTGGAGCATGTATTGAGCATTGTTAGGAAACCCAAATTTTTATTACATTTTTTATTTAATTTTTTAAGTAAATTAAATCCCCTTTTCAAAGCTTCTCCCCCTCGGATATGCAGCTTCTAGGGTTTCGGTACCACGTCATATGAGTTAAGGGAGGGGAGGGGTTCGACGTGTGACGTGACGTCATGTCGGTGTTAGGTCCGCCGTGCGACTTGCAGAAATGGGTGCTCTCGTACCTCAAATAGATACCATTTTTTGGCTTTCTTCCTACTTTGGGATTCTAACGTTGGCTCGTGTGGCTCACTTTTCTTTTTCCTCAAGACGACTGCCAAAAAAAGGGGAGAATGTCATCCTCATTCCACGTCTGGATCTGGAGTACCTATTTTAAGATTCCCGTGGTATTTGCAGACGTAAAAGACAAGGTTTTGGTTCATTTTACATTTGTGAGTTTTGGGGATTTGTTTCAGATTTTTTCAAAGAGGATTTTTTCAAAGATTCCCGTTGACAGGATTTCTTCAGTATAATTAGTCTGACGATTTTTTGGGTAATTTTTGGTAATTTTGAAGATTTTTTGGAATTTTGGAAGATTTTATGGGGAATTTTTAGGGTTTTGGGGGGCAGTAATGTATAGGCTAGGCTGGTTTTCATGGCGCTAGTTTATTACTGCACCGCAGAAACGGAAGGTTTAATGGGTTGCGAAGGTTTGAGTGACGTCATAGTTTTGAAGTGAACGGCACGTGTCAAGTCAGCTTGGAAGTGCCATTGACGACGTTTTATGGCCACGGTTATTTGTGGGTTTCTTTATCTCTCTGCAAACGCTTATTTCTGCAACCACTTATTTCCTGGCAGATATTTCTTGCCGACATTTATTTCTAGCAAAAGTGTTACTCCCTGGAGGCGTACATTCTTGCTGAAATAGATTTCCGAAGATGTGTTTCTGCAGGGAGTAATTTCTGTGGACGAGCATTTCTGCAGAAATAGAATCCTGTGAAGATATATTTCCGCAGTCTTGGTATTCAATCTCTTTCAGGCAGAGGTTTATTCCAGCTGACAGTAATTCCCACCGAAATGCATTTTTACAATGATTGATTTCTGCAGAAGTATGTTCTTGGCTGATATTTCTCGTAACCACTTATCTCTGCACTGCTATTTCGGTAGACTCCTATTGCGATGGGATGCTTTTTAAGATATATTTCTGCGGACAGTAACATTGGCAAAATAAGTTTTGCTGGAAATATTATGGAACGAAATGTTTAAACGTATACCTTAGACGTATATCCGCAGTTTTTTATGTCCAGAACTTTCATAAATTTATTACTGCCCAGAAATATCTTACAAATATATTACTGAGCAAAATAATGTCCGTAGACATATTACTGCGCAAAAATGTTAACATAAATTTATTATCGTGCAGAAACGTGTTTGCAAAATGAGGTATTCTGCATAAATAGGTTTGCAGAATGTATTACTGCGCATGAATGTTTCCAGAAATATATTCCTGTTACAAAAACAGAAAAATTAAAAGTTTGAAAACAGACATATTTCTGCGAGAAAATAACTACATTTCTGCGAAGTAATAAAACATGGGACGAGCATTTCTCTGCATAATCTTATTTCGTCAACAAATCCATTGCTATGTTAAAAATACCTCACGATTTCTTCAAGACGAACGTTTCTGCGCTTGAATTTCACAAAGAAATATCCGAAGAAATATTTCTAAATTCTTCTTATTTCTGTATTGCTTTAGGTAAATCAGCGTATTTTCCCGGTTTGGAAGACTCGGGGACCTTTTCGGACGACCCTGCCTTCTCCATGTCTCATTTGGGTTTGGGACTGGGGATGGGCATGGGAATGGGCGGAGTCAATGGCTGGGGGATGGGTGGCCAAGGCTACGATCAGCAAAACATGTACGCCCCGTTTATGAACCCCCTCTTGTCACCCTCGCGTACTTCGCCCCGTAGCCAAGGTTCGGATTTCGGAGAGCGGTTCTCCCGGAAAGTGTTTGTGGGCGGATTGCCTCCTGACATAGATGAAGGTAATTTGATCTTTATTTTTTTAAAATAAAAAAAAATCGAGTTATTTTATTGAATTTTTGTTCCTTTAGAGGAAATTACTGCCAGTTTTCGGCGCTTCGGACCCTTGGTAGTGGACTGGCCCCATAAAGCGGAAAGCAAAAGTTATTTCCCACCCAAAGGCTACGCTTTCTTGCTTTTTCAGGTAAAAAGATGATTTAGTAGAAGAATTTAGAAGAATTTCGCACTCATTGCTGTTTAAATGTTACTAAGGTCTACTTTTGTGGATCTAAACATAGAAAACTCGCTCTTTTAGCATTTCAGGGTTACAATAAGACCTAGTTTCCGTGCTTGGGGATAGGAAACTCGCCCTTATTGCATGTTTGCATTACATAAGGTCTACTTTTCTATGCTTGTACGTGTGAACCTCGACCTTATTGCAAGTAGTATTACGTAAGGTCTATTTTTCTATGCTTATACATAGGAAACTCGCCCTTATTGCACGTTCGTACTACAAAAGACTTGCTTTCCTAAGCTTATAACATAGGAAACCCTCCCTTATCGTCTCAGTGACCCGCTATAGTAGCAAGCGAACGTTTAACCACGCCGTGCTACGTTCGTGCCGTCATGACCACCTATTTTGCAAGCCAGCTAGTACATTAATAGATTGTCTTTTTATTTGGAATCTTTAGGATGAAGTTAGCGTGCAGGCATTGATTGATGCTTGTTTGCAAGATGAGGACAAATTGTACCTGTGTGTGTCTTCCCCGACCATCAAAGACAAACCTGTGCAAATCCGCCCTTGGCGTTTATCTGACGCGGATTTTGTATTGGACGCTTCCTTGCCTTTAGATCCCAGGAAAACAGTCTTTGTTGGCGGAGTTCCCCGTCCTTTGAAAGCAGGTATGTGTGCAAAAGAAGGAATTGAAGCGAAGAGAAAGAAAGAGAGAGAGAGAGAAATTAACATTTGTATCGCTTTTATTTATTTTTTTTCTTAGTCGAATTGGCTATGATCATGGACCGTTTGTATGGAGGTGTTTGCTACGCTGGTATTGACATCGATCCAGAGCTGAAGTACCCTAAAGGTGCTGGGCGTGTCGCGTTTTCGAATCAGCAGAGTTATATCGCAGCCATTAGCGCGCGTTTCGTCCAGTTGCAGCACGGCGACATTGACAAACGAGTGGAAGTGAAGCCTTACGTTCTAGATGATCAGATGTGTGACGAGTGTCAAGGGACACGATGTGCTGGCAAGTTTGCACCCTTCTTCTGTGCAAATGTCACCTGTCTACAGGTTAGAAATCATATTATTTACTTATTATTACATCCCAGAATCCAATTCAACTCAATCCGTCCCCCACCAAAAAAAGAATTTATTTTTCCGCACCCAGGATATCTACATATACGAATATTCTTCAGAAAATAACGAGTCTGACAAGCTCTCATTCATTATTATCGAGATATTAGTTTGCGAGAAAACTTTATAAGAAAGGTAGACTTTTGGCGCTCATCGGTATCGAAATACGGCTAATAATCGATTTAGTTGGCAAATAATCGAAACTGAACGCTAACACGATAGTAAAGCTTTGTTTGGGTTTCAGGGTTTGGAACTTTTCCATGTTTCTAGGCTTAATCAAACTAAAGTGTATTGAAACTATGAATCTGTGAATCTAGAAGCATATCTGGAGAAGTATTAATCGTTTTTTGTTTGTTTACAGTACTATTGCGAACATTGCTGGGCGACCATTCATTCCCGTGCAGGACGGGAGTTCCACAAACCGTTAGTTAAAGAGGGTGCTGACAGGCCACGCCCTATCCATTTCCGGTGGTAACTTGAACACAAAAACAAACGACATTACATTTACGACACGAACACAAGATGGCGTAAACGATTATCTGACTCGCGAATTATCGGATTCCGGCCTAACATGGACCGCATGGTATTTTTTTGCTGTTGATTTTTCTTCATTTCGGACAGTTTTGAGCGCCCTGGCTCTTTTTTTATGGTTTGTTATTTAGGTCACAGTGTAGTTGGGTTTTCAAGATATTTGAATTACTTTTGGGCGGGAAATTTGTTTTTGGGTGGCGGACGAAAATTTTTCGAATTGATTGGCAATCACGGTTCTAGGTCTTTGTTGGGGTTTATTTTCTTACGAATCGTAAATTCCTACGCGTGTTGATGTTTTAGGCAGGGCGAGGATTTACAAAAAGAAGATTTTTTTCTCTTTCTATTTTTGTTATCAATTTAATTTATTATACACTAGTTAATGGAAACATAACCTTTTTGGCATCCGCAAAACGATGGCAAAAAAAACTCTTAGTCAAAACGATTTTTTTATTCATTAATTATTTTTTAACGTGGAATTTAATTCATTTGTAAAAAAAAACATTTTTGATCCAAGTTGTATTTTTGTTAAAAAAGTGAAGGGGAAAAAAAGCGAAACTGGTCTTTTTTGTACTGCATTTTTTTTCTTTTTTATATATATACTGGAAATGTTTTATTTTTGCACGTAACATTTTGAAGGCGTTTTTTTACAACAGCTTTTTGATATATCCATTTATAGAAAAAAGTGGGCGGAGCAGACAAAACTAAAAACTTTTTTTCATTTTATTTTTTATTTTATTTTTTGGTCCAATAGAAAAAAATTTCAGGTTGCGGGATTTGGTCTTTTTTCTAGTCAATTGTTTAGCCCCCCCTCTCCTCGTGCTTTTGCCCCCCCCCCCCTTTCCACTGCCTGGAAGATAAATTTTTCTCTTTTTTCCCATATGATTCTATTATCTGTTCCTGTTGTACTACTACGCCAATCAATCTTAGCTTTATTAACATGCAAGACGAAAGATTTGAGAGAGGAAACGAAAGGAAGTTGGAAAGAGGTTACATTTCATGTAATTAGTCAAAAATGCCTTCCCCTCCCCCCTTTGTTATAGGAAAACGTTTGTTTTCGAAAAGGTTGTGGTTTTTTACGTAGCAATAGGCTCCTCCCCTGACCCCGCCCCCTTGGCCCGATGATAACAAAGATGGCGGATGGTCATATTGCGATGGGCAAGTTATTTTGTGTTTTTTGAGTAGAAGTTTCGCGTAAAAGGCAAATTGATTGTGAAAATAGTTTTGGGGCATCGTTTTCTAAAGGAAATTAGGGTTAAAGTACTGGAGAAGGTTCTGAATTAAGGAATAGAAGCAAAAAGGAATTTGGGGGACGGGTTGTCAGGTCCCATTTTTTGCTAGTGGATTGAAAATTTAATTTGATTCGACGGTTGAATTTGGAGTAGACTTTTTCTAGGCTGAGATAAGAAACAGCGTATTGTTGTGGTGTGAACTACCGTGAAGTTTGTTTGTGATAACCTCCTCATTTTTTTAAGGATACTTGTTATAACTAAAAAACAAACAAAAAGACCGTTATTTTTGTAATTTGCTGCAGCCACGATTTTAAAACTATTTCATATACGGGAAGCCATTAAGGGTTTTCTTTTCTTTTTTTTACAGCCCACTCCAACACAAATCTCTTGAACTCCGCTCGTTCACACTTTCGATTAGGGTAAAAATTTAATAGTAATTAATAATAGTTCTTTGGAAACTTTTTTCATTGGCTCGGAAATTTAGTACATTTTGGGGTTTGACTTTTCGTACACAATTTTTTTTTTACTTTCTAAAGCTAGTTTATTTGAGATGAACGTGGGGGTTTAGTTCGGAAGGATGCGCGAAAGAGGGGTTTTTCATGAAGGAGTTGAAACACAGGTGACGCTGTTGGGAAACGTTTCCGGCGCCATCTGTTTTTTGTCCGTGATACCCTCCAATTTTTACGCGTCATCGGTATTTGTAGTAAAAACGTATAAATTTCAACGGAAAACCTTGTTAGTTTATATGGTTAGTATATAAAGAAAATCAGAAAAAACGATCCGAAACTCTTGCAAAAAGTTGTCGGAAGTTTTTTCTAACAAAAAAAATGGGAATAAAAATTCATAATAAAAGAAAGAGAAAGAAGGCAGATTTTGTCACGCCCCCCTTCTTACTACCCCTCTTGTGCCCTGTTTTTTAATCAGAAAGTTTTCTTACAAGAAAAAAATGTCCCCCAAAAAAATTTGTATTAGGTTTTTCTACGTTTTTTTTATTATTATTATCTGACAACACTGCTGTGTCTTGTTTGTAATATTTTTTTTGCGTGTGGGGTTTTAACCATTTTTGTACTTTTGGATGGAAGGCCGTTTTGGTACAAGCCTCGTTTTATCTTTGTGGATTCGAGTTGTTCTTCATTTTCTTAAAAAAATAATTGAATGAAATGACTTCTAGGCAATCTTAGATCCTACAGGTAATACTTGGAACAAAGATGACAGAAGGACAGTAAAAACTTACTGAACGTCGAATTTCTTCAAAAGGCTGTGACAGTAATACCTGGGTATGGTTCTGGATCATCCTCACATCAATTTATATTTTGAATAATTCCTCGTAGTGGTCAAAAATTAAATTTTTAAAATTATTAAATTAAATTTTTGTATTATGTAAAAACTGTTTAACAAGTACATATTGCACCGAAGAGTTAATAAGCATCGAACTATTACATGAATAAATCGCAATTAATGGGATTACAAAATTCTTTCGCGGCGTACAGTACGTACATAATAAGAACCGTTGGTATTGAGTATCGGCTTTATACTGTGCTCCTTACTTTGAACTCTGGATTTTGCGTAAAGGCACAGTTGATCACAAAAGTCGTTGGAATGGCGCGTAGTTTGAATCTCATTTTTATTTTTTATCACGGAACTGTTCTTTGTTTAATGCGCATGTTAACACGTTTCCAATGCAGATGTTTACAAATTATAGTTAAGCTGCCAGTCAAACTAATATGATTTTGATTGTAAAAGAGACGCACAATCTTACACCGCATACTCTGTGGGTAGGAGCTCACAAACGACAAGTGTCTTGGAAAACCAAATTGGATTTTTGAATTCAAGTTTTTTAACGTTTTGTGCGAGTCCAAATAGAAATAGGATTATGCATGGTTTCCGTTAGAGATTGGATGTTTCGTACTGGGATTAGCTTTGTTGTTGTGGTCTGTTTCTAAACTTAAGTCCCTATGAAATCTGGGATCGATTTTGAATGCGCTCATAGGCAAAGTCGCTAGGCCTCCGGCCAACTGTCCCCCAATGTTATAAGGATAGGAAAATTTGAATTTTAGGGGAAAGGGGCGGAGCTTAAACCGCTAAATAATTAATTACTCGTTTAATATGCATAATTGACATAGGGGGTTCTTCAGCCAGAACACTTCATTTGATCTTTTCTATACATTTATTTTTTCCTTTTGAAACCTTACTTTCCCTTTACGAAAAAAAATAAATGAAGCATATATATGGAATTCATAAGCGTATTATGTAGAAACCGTTTGATAATTAAGTACAGATTGCACCGAGGATTTAGTAAGCAGCGAAACAATGGAATTGTGTACGAGACCAAAATAAGAAAAGAAAATATCGAAATAGTAATGGTACGAAAAATTGCATACTTGAATTGAATGCAATTTACATTCATGAGGGAACATGGGGATGCAGATAAGGGAAGGGCTTAGAGGAGTTTCGGATGTGAATGCCGGTAAGTACAGATAGCCGATGGTGGCAATTTTTTGCTTGGTCCAGAACTCAGTCTCGGGTCTTATATCGGTCACGAATCCTTTTTATGAAGTTCCGCCATTCTTCCTGGGACTTTTTTCCCTCGGAGTATGAAATGAACAAAAATGGCAAAGCCTTGCAGCGAATTAAAGATGCAAAAGAGATAGCTGAAGAAGGTTTGTGCCTGACCGATGGCTAGCAATCCAAATATCCAAGACAGCCCCATGACGAAGAACATTACGAAGGCAGTGTAATGTGTGAAGGAGCGTTTCCTCTGGGTACTTCGGATGCGTGGTTTTGCAGAGCGCATTTTGATAACGAGGTCTGATGTCTGATGTTTGATAATGTCTTTACTCTATGATCCCGACCGTTTCTTCTTTACATCGGAAATCGGCAAACCGCGCAAATCGCGTTTCAGCAATGTTACTAGAGGTTGCTTAGCGATCCGCAGCAAACCGCTTGAAAGCTCTTCGTCAAACGCATTGCCAGCTAGTTAAGTTAACGAACACCATTCAAAGAAATTATTATTTCTAAAAACAAATACATTTCTACAATTCAAAGATTACTTGCGATGCGAAGAGTTATCAAACATTCACTTTCGGGCTTTTCTGGGAAGTTCGGGGTCTGAAAACACCGGAGCCAGTATCGAAACTGTCTTTTCAACTATCCCATGCATAGAATATGAAGTGTCGGTTCCATACTAAATGCCATTGGGTTCTGAAACCTGTTTTTTATAAAGAAACAGTAGTCCAGAAAGACGCTAAATGGCGCGGAGAGCCACCGGGAAGGGCATATTCTAATCTTTGTCTTTGCTATACGCCATCGTCGGACATGAGACCAAAATAAACAAAAATACCGAAACAAACGTAAACAAGAAAAGGACCAGGTTAGCCAACGTATTTACGCGCTCCAAGCAGGATTGCATTGTAAACAGAACATGTAAACGACGAGGTGCAAAAAAACGTTCGTTGGTCGTGTCTAAAGGTACCGTTTCTCCACAAAACAAGAAACGCCCCCCGACAATAAACATGACATTTAGGACGAAGGACTACTTTGGCGCAGACACTTTTAAATTGTGGTTCATTTTGCCTCCAGTAATGTTTTTAAGAAAAATTTGCATAAAACCTGAGCCATTACTGTCAGTTCCAAACCTTAAACAATTTCAAAAACTCTGGCCTTGAGTATTTGTCGATTTCGATTGTTTTCAATTCTTACGAATGGTCATTGTTCTGCTCTTTCTCTACATATTCAAACAGCTTCTCTTGAAATATTATATATTTTAACGAAGTTTCACCATTTGGAAAAGAAACGAATAAAATTTCTTTGTATCTATCGGTGTCCATAACTTTATTATACAAACGAAAGCTTCGTGGATAAAATGTGGCACAACGGGTGACGCGGACAAATGTTCCTGCACGCCAGCCAATGAAATCGCGTCACATATACAGTAGACTGCATACGTATAGTTAACTCATTTACATTTTTGTACATAAATATTATGACCCTCTGCAACCTGCCTATATTTCAGCTCGTCCACACATCATTGTTGGACCGACACTCGATTAGTTCAGTTATACAGAGCTGCAGAGTTTACTCGACCTAATAAGTTTCGATTTTCGTCCGAAAGCTGAGAGAATATCCGCTCCAGCGAGATGCTTTCCACTCGAGCACTTGTACCAGCCCTGGTACTTCTTTCGCTATTTCTTGCCGCCTCAGCTAACCCCACTGCGCCCGCCGACACCAACGAGGTACAAGTTTTACTCATTTTTTAGCTAAATCCACAGTATATGGGTACGGTACCTTTACCTACAACATTTGATTCGACTCTTGCTTTCAATTTTATTAGCCTTAATCTAACAATTTGCTAGAAATCTAATGAAGGAGAGGTAGTACCTTCACCGTCCACCCGAAAAGGCACAGCTTTGGTAAGTTAATTTTTCCCTTTCATTGTTCCTGTTCTCGTGGATCTGTCAATTTTTCCTGTCTAAAGAAAAGGGAAATAGATTACCGCAAATCAAGCTGCATGCCGCCCTTTACTCAAGAGTTTACATACTTTGAGTATTACGAAACTTTCGGGTGTTTGTATGGTTCATGGGCTCTTTCCGCAGCCTCCTTGGCTGAATACATCGACTGCAAATCACTCAAACTAAAGACTCCTCGTGATTTCAGGTAATTTTTGCTATGCTAATTTACTAGCAAAAGACTAATGAGAAGATAATCGACATGTTTTATTTCCCAAAAGTGTTCGGCAGTTGTTGGAATGCGTTAATTTGGGCCAGTTAACTGGTACTCTCTTGTGTGTTTCGTTTCCAAGTTTCATGCCAGTCCAGGATGCACTTAGCTTCATTTTTTACAACGGCCTGTCCCTGAATTCGTCTTACCTATCAACGGTAAAAGCTGGATTCAGAGACATTCGATTTTAGAAAGCGTTTCAATTTCCAATTAGAAAACATCTCCAAATCCGGCTCCAGACTCTTGTACAACAGCAAGTTCCGTCGCTGCATTCCAGTTCAAAAAGGGTTACACTGCCATCAAACAAAATGATGAACTTCGGATGGCTAAAATCGTGGCCATGCGAGGACCAATTATAGCTACCTTGTTCTTACAAAAAAAGTACATCGTGGAAACGAAATCAACAGTGGACAGAGAGCTGATAGACTACAAGTATGTCTACAGTTAGAGAAGACCACTTGGCTTTTCCCACTTCGGGAACTTTTTTACTCAAATATTTTACAATATTTATTTTTAGGTCTGGAATTCTGGACCATGAGACATTTTGCCTACAGAATCTTTCTGCTGTGTGTTACTAAAACATTTAAAATAGCAGTTAGATCTTCCAGTAATAAGTTATAAAAATTCAAGGCAGAAACTTTTCGAAATATCAACACGCTTATTTATGGAAGAGACAACTTCTAGGGCTAAAATTTTGACTTTTTAAAACTCTTTAAAAAAATTACTAGTTAACGGGGACTGATACGCTATTCAGAGCTAGCGTCATAGTGGTTGGGTACCGTAAAGAAAATGGCGTCAACGTCTGGATTCTTCGCAACGACTGGTTCGGAGCCAATTGGGGAATGGACGGGTACTTTTACCTGAAGCGAGGAATTAACGCCTGCTATATTGCCCTGAATGCGTTTTCGGTCTTGGGCTAATTCGCTTCAACTAAAGAATCTCTCCCGTGCCTAAATTTGGAAAACCGTTTTCTTTTTCTTTTCTTTTGGGTTGCTTTTGTTGCTGTGCTGGTTTTGGAAAGTTTGAGGTGCTGTTTCTTTATTACTTCTTTAATTTTGATGGAAAATTGAACATGCATTGATTTGAATATCCTTTTAAAATCTGTTACGTAGTGGAAAATGGGTAGAGTAGTGAGTTTTGTGGGAACAACCAAGGGACGATGAACGCACATTCTAAGAAACACAAAAAATATTCACCGTACACCAAAATCGTACATCTTATTTCTGAAAGCAAACTTTCAGACTGAAAAAAGCTGTTATTAAAGCTTTTAATTCCTTGGAGGAATAAAAAGCACAAACACATTAAAAATGTTCTTATTTAGGAAGTAATAACTTAGTTTCTTGTCCACAAAAAAGTTACCAACGTTTCCCCTAAAGTTAGGCCGGGATCGGTAGCGTTACTCCGGCCTGTCAATGCCATCAAGCGTATCGACGCCCGGCTTCTCCTATAACTTTTCGTTAGGTTCTAGCTTCTTCATTTATTGCTTGGACTAAACAGGGGAACTATAGGCAATTCAGGAAGGGTCATATGGATTATTAAAATTAAATTAAAGCGCCGTTACATTAAATTAAAGGAAAATTAAAGCGCCATTACATTAAATTAAAGGAAAATTAAAGCGCCATTCAACCACTAAGAATCGTCGTCTGGTTACACAGAATGAGTTGATTTGTGTAGGTGTTCCTATGACGAAGAAGTCGCGGTCCAACGATTTTCTCACGAGAGCTTTTACCTATTGGCGACGCGTTGAACCAATAGAAAAAGGTGATAATCCTTCCAGTATAAAGGTTTCGAGGATACACACACTAGCGTATCGACTCTCGAAACACGGAATTCTAGAAACGATGAGAGGGTCTTCCGATTCTATAAGAAGCTTAAAAAGAATGAAAAGAGTGTTTTTTTTTGGTTATTTTCCGATTATTACGTGTTTTCCTTTGCTATATGGATCGGACGGTGTACTTCAGAAATGATCAGAAATGATCAGATCTGATCAGAAATGCTCCAAAATTTTGGAATTATTTAGCTGGAATAATAAAGCCGTGAAACTCCAAAATTATCGTGTGTCAGATCTGTGACGCCATAGCATAGCATAGCTCATTTCCATATATACTGGAACAAATAACATGTTTTCACACACGGTCCTGTCCTCCCTCAGAACCCTCTAAACGATCGGCACCTGTTTATATTTTCCTATGCAGTCTTTCTAAGCACGAATTTCATCCATTTCCTTGTGTTACTATGCTCTATATGGTAACTAAATAATCCAATAAACAAAGCCTATTATATATCGAGAAGTCCGGAAGATGTTTTATACGGTCGGCCATGGATAAATTTTCCAATGTAAAGAAACTTCTTCAGTTCCAAGTGTGGATTCAGGTAAAAGCCCTTCTTCTTCTTGACGTTTATAGTCGATCCGCACCAGCTAACGGGTGCACTGTCGACTGCTAGGTGATTTCTTATTATATCAAAGTTACAATCTCAAACCTTCCAGACCAGTTCAGAAAAGGGAACGAGACATGATCAAACGTTCAAATTCGCGCATTTTTCGGAAGTTCAGGATCTGAAAACGGAGGACGCTCGTGGCGAAACTGGTTTCAGAGAAATTTCCCTATAATGTTGACTCCTCACAAAGGCCTCCTTTCTAAGTAAATGATTTCTTCCAAACAGGCGGTGTGCTAATAAATTTATAAAAATAACGACGAGTAAATTACATGTGTAACGACATGTGTAAATTATTTAAGTGTTATATAAATAAAAGCACATTAAACGAAGGATAAACTAACTAATTTGTAGAAGAATATAACTTTCCAACACTCCATGAGCTGTACACTACTGTCGTTAGATGGCGGTCACTACCAAAACATTGACAACGTTTGTTATTGCTTTTGTCCCGTGTTGAAACGCTTATCTTATTAGATAATCCTGAAGGCTGTTTGTTGTCAAATATACGAAACAAATTCCTTTGCTAAGACCAAAGCTCTAGCATTCGTTTCAGTGTAAGTATAATCAATAATTCAGTAACAAAACCAGTAAAATTACAATTACCAGGGTAACAACACTAAACTATACAATTATAATTAAAATACTAAACAACAGTTTGACTGTAAACTTAAACAACTTAAAGGAGTCCCAATTACTTTATTCCCATTGAAATCAACCAGATAAAGCTCCTCCCTAGGTTCGCGGTTCACTGGTGACAGAAGTGAATTTTGTGTGCTCCCGCTAATTTTACAAATTTTGAACATTGCTTTTAACCCATTCACCCCCAAACCTTTCCCAGTCCACCCTTCCTTT
>RJJA01000728.1:649-15103 GCA_003724045.1 Lepidurus arcticus | reverse complement strand
GGGGGAGGTTGCCTTAGATAGTTGGTGCGATCTTTGGCGATTCACTTTGAAAATATCGTGTGGGTTTTCAAAGTGTAGAAGGGGAGGTTGCTGAAGGGGAGGTTGCTGAAGTGGGCCACATTGGCCCGGGTGGTACCCGGAGAGACCCCTGCCTTCGAGCAGATAATACCTTGCCATCTGCGGCTTGGGGGGACCCATAGCCAAGCGAAGGCTACATAATCAAATAAGCTTCCCCAAATTCATTAAATAAAACATCACTTTACCCTTTACCTATTAGCGCATTCAGAATCGGACCTTCGATTTATAGGGTCGACACCATTATCTTTATTTTTAAATGCTCAAGCTAGTATCTAGGCGCTTTGGATAATTTACAAGCTCGATCACAAAAAACTTACTATTTCTTCGCGCCATCGCCCGAACGCCGTCCTGCCGGGCCGAGACCCGCGCCTAGGAGCCTTTGCGCAAGTTTCGGGTCGGCTTCGCAGTCGAGAGCCCATCCCCAGGCAATGGGACCGCGCGAGGCGATCCTGACTTTGCGGGTAACGCTTGCTTCATGGCGTACAGCGGAGCCCGCACGTCGCGGAGCGAAGAAAAAGTCATTTTTTTGTGGTCGAGCTTGTAAATTATCCAAAGCACCTACAGACTAGCTTGAGCATTCAAAAGAAAGATAATGGTGCCGTCCCTGTGAATCGAAGGTCCGATTTTGAATGCGCTAATAGGTAAAGGCGCTAGGCCTCCGGCCAACTGTCCTCCCATGTCATAGACTGGCACAGCTAAAAATATGACAATATGATTACATCTTTACTGCCTGCACATTCGGCTGCGCGAACGTGACTGAGGGGATGGGCGAGGCGGGGCACCGCCTTATCATCTGGTTGGAGCGCCCCTTGCGATCATTTCAGAAGGGCGTGCTATTCAAATCCTATGGAACTCCTATTTTTTAAGGATTTAACTTACAGAAACAGGCCTATAAAAATAGCCAGCATATACACAGATAGACGAGATCAACAACCAGGGAAGTAAAACTGAATAAATGCCTGTTCAACACTTTTCAACAGCACAACCTCCCTCTTGGAAGCAGATTAAATATGCTGGATAGAAAAACAAATATATAATAAATACATTAGCAATTTTTCAATTTCTTAAATACTTGACGACAGGCTTGATTGAAATCTGATTTGCATAAAAAGGATGATAAGCGTCTTAGAAAAAAACTTCACCTTTACACGTAAACCTTCACCTTACTTAAGAATCTAAATTATACTGAATCCTGAGTATCGAAATTCAAGCGTGTCGAGGCCTGTTCTATTCAAAATAGCTCATTTTGCTGGTTTATATCGTGGCAAACTTGTAAAATGTTTTGGACGCGATTAGGGACTTTTTAGCGCTTTCTAATGGAGTATTTATTGTAAGGGTTTACAATTCTCTTCTAAGAATAACATCGGAATAACCTAATATCATTGGGTTAGAATATCACTACATTAGATTTCTTCGTAACATGTTTATACTTGAGGTTAAAGGCACAGTATATAAGTTTGTATACTGTGGCTAAAGGCACTGGAATGCTGGGGTTTTGGCAACAACTGTACATCTTACTTTTTGGTGTAATACTTTGTGGGAACAAAGGGCATTTTGGATACCTTGGCTACTACCGGTTTCTTGCGAATTTCGAGGACAACTTCAGTCCCAATCTTGCTTAATCCTCTTTCAATGTACCCCATTGAAACATTCCAATTTCCCAAAGAAGGCGATGGGCAACCAGACGTGATCTCTCCAACCACCTGATTGCTCTCCTTATCATGAATTAAAGTATGTGCTCGCGCTGGAGGTCCTTGGGACAAGAATCCAACGCGTTTGCGTTTGTAACTGTGATTTTGAACCTGATCCAAGATGGCGGCCGCCCCAGGGAAATTGGCTTGCGCGCGCCTTCTTTTGGCAATCAACCACAACAAAGAAGCTTCAACTGGGGTGGTTTCTTCGTTCATGTCATTGCCATACAAACATAAACCCGCTTCCAATCTTAACGAATCCCGAGCGCCTAATCCGGCCATTTTGACTTGCTGATTCTGCAGCAGTTTCTCTGTAATATCTGAAGCAGCGTCGGCTGGTACAGAAATTTCCACTCCATCTTCGCCGGTGTACCCACAACGGGTAATCCGACAATCCGGAACGCCGCAAACGGTCGCTACGCTCGTGTTCATGAAGAAGAGCTGTTTTAGATCGATATCTACGTGAGTTTGCAGAATTGACGCCACTGCAGGTCCTTGGACTGCTAATAAACCACGGTTTTCCAAAATTTCCAGCTCGACATCCTGTCCATTCGATTTGGCGTCTTTGACGGTTTGGTTTAAGAGGATTAGATCCTTTTCGCGGCATCCAGCGTTCGAAACTATGTATAAGAAGCCATTTGTTGTTTTATTGACGATAAAATCATCGATGATTCCACCCTTTTCGTTCGTAAAGACGGATAAAGTGCCTTGGTTGTCGCTAAGAGCTTCTATGTCCCCAACCATGATACTTTGCAACACTTGTACGCGATCTGCGCCGTGTAGTTTAGACTGGAGCATGTGAGAGACGTCAAAGATGCTGCAGGAGCTCCGGGTGAACTTGTGGGAGAAGGCAATACCTTCGGATCCGTACTGTACAGGCATTAAGTACCCGCCGAAGTTGACCATCTTACCACCGTACTTCAAATGCAAGTCATACAGGCAAGTTGTGTGAGGTTTGGATGGCTCTGACGTCACTGTTGCGTAATTAGAGGCTGGAAAACCGAGGAAACGAGGAAGGCAAGAAACGTTTAAGACGGGTTTAGCACAGAGCAAGCGATAGGAAGACTGCATTATTATTTTGTTCTATTTTCCTGTAATAATAAAGGAGTAAGTTACGTAAGTTTATTTGGCACATTTATTTACTTTGCTGCTAGCAAACGGCGAACTGTGAACCGCTTACGCTAGAACATGGAGCGACATGGAGCATGAATCTATTCGACTATAACCTTCTGTATATTAATACACAATAACCTGGTTTAACGGTAGGGCTGAAATTTTTTAAAACAGTATTATCTATTGTTAATATACTTTATAAAAATAAAGTTTAATGTATGACTTCTCAATTACTCTTCAAATGTAAGCGAAAAACATGAAAGACGATCAAGAATTTTAGTAATCGATTTGATTATAAGCCTCATTTTCGATTAACAAGGCTTGTATAGGTTTCTATGGTGTTCAGACAATGTGTACATGAACAGCAGTCTAAATAACGGAATATATTCTCTTAGATTTAAACTAATCAGGACAACAAAATGAACCCTACGGAATCTTCTGGGATTTCTAAACGTGGTGGACAAACAGGTCGAGGCAGAGGAAGAGGCCGTGGCCGCGCCAAGAAGGTTGCCAAAAGTAGGGGACGAGCGGTAACTTTCTACTTATTATCAACAAAAAGGATTCTAATGTGTCCCTTACACAATCCAGATCATAGAAAGTGACGACGAGGATGTACCCGATCAAAACAAAGCACCTCCTTCACCTCCTTTACCAGTTATTCCAGCCGAACCGGTTGAAGAAGCTAAACCAAGTTCGTTTAATTTCTCCCAAAAACATCCTTGACGAATTATTCTCAATTTTGGCTTCAATTTAGTCGATTTGGAAGCTGACATTTCCCAGTTAGAAGCTCCTACCTTTACCACTTTAAACAGAGGTCCACCAGAGCCCATGTTACGCCTCAATTGGGACCATTCTGTGAATTTAATTGGCGAAAAAGTCCTCAACCCCATGATCCATTGTTGCGATAAGTGCTTAAAACCCATTCTCATTTATGGGAGAATGGTTAGCTCTCTTTTCTGCTTCTTTTCCCTCTTGATTTCTTGAATTTTGGCACTAAATAGTATTAAATCCTTCCAGATTCCGTGCAAACACGTCTTCTGTTTAACCTGCGCTAAAAAGGAAGACAAACAATGCGGCCGTTGTACCGATAAAGTTACTCGGGTAGAACCCACCGGCCTAGGCAATGTTTTCATGTGCACTCATGGCGGCAGTCGCTATGGAAACGACGGTTGCAGACGCACCTATTTATCCCAACGCGATTTACAAGTAATTTCTGATCCATTAGAACGTTTTTGGCATTCGTTTCGGTCCATTTAGGCTCATATTAACCATCGGCATTTGCGGATTACTGCCCAACCCGCTAAAGAAGAAAAAGATACCGTTTTGGCCACCCGGCTACCCTTACCTTTAAGTCTTCTTAAAACTACACTTCCTTCGTTGACAAACCTGCAGAATCTGAACCACGTGACGTCAGCTTTGATGCAGAACCCCGCATTTAACCGCAGCGAAGCTGGCCAACGCGTTTTTGCAGGTGCCAACTTAGGCTCGCACATCCCAGTTTTGACGACGCGCACGAATTTGGTCTCGGTGCCAATACAAGACTCTTCCAGTCCGAGTACAGGCAGCGCCTATTCTGTTAACCCGTATGCTAATGCCCCGCCCACGAATGCTATGCCAACTACTGCCAATCCTCCCACGACTGCAGGTTATGCTGCCAACTATAACTACGCGGCAGCAGCAGCTGCTTTACAGTACAGCCAGGCGTATTATCCTGGTAATTACGCCAATTATCAAACTCCACCCAACCCGCCACAGCCTCCGCCCCCTACCGGCCAGTACGATCAACAGAACTATGGAAACCAATGGCCTGGATCAGGATATTATCGGTAGAAAAATACTTTTGATTTTTCAACACTGAATTTCTACTTGTTTTCTGTTTCTTTTGGATTTAATACAATGTTGGTGAGTTATGCAGTCGTTTAGTGTAGCAAATGGACGTCGACATCCTTTACTGTGACCAAAATCACTTTCTAAAGCTAAATTATCTGCACATTAGGAGAAAAAGTAATTAAGTAAAGTTTAACTATTTATAATGCTTTATTATTATTATAACAATGAATAGTGTGCATGTATTTACAGTATCCATGGAAACCAATGTTTACGTTGCTAAGTGTGGAGGTAAACAATATAACTACAATACCTTCCATTTAAGCCACGCCTTGTCGCTTTCGCAATGTTACGGTATTACGTAACTCAATGTTTTAGTTGTTTACAATAACCAAGTTTTAACCAAGAACGGCACGCTACAGAAATTCCACAACACCGATATACTACTGGCTTGGTCAACGTCGTTTAGGCCCTGATTGCAGGTACACTATTATTAATTCCAGGGCAAATGTTTCCTATTTATAAATGCAATTAGTAATTGAGTGAGAACGTTAAGATATGAGAATATATTAACCCGTGTTTGTAAATTTGGTGAGACTTGGCAATGCACATAGACAAGTACGGTGGGCGCAATAACTGTTGGTGGACCATAGTACGTTTGTAAAGTGTTCTCTTCTGTTGCAATGAGGATATAACCAACTATCGGCGTAGAGTATGCGTTTTGTATTGTCTATATCATACCGGAACCTGACACAATAGGGTGGGCATAGGGTTTGGTAGCACAAGTTAGAGCGGAAGAACGTAGAACCAACCCCGTAGAGCTAGAGAGTCCGTGTTACTTCAGTATAGGAATGATATTTGGGAGGAGAGAGAGTTGCAGAGGAATCGGATATGGACACTGGAATAAGCTTTCGAGCGCTGTTAGTAGAATACCTAAACTTATAGTAATAAAACACGGTTGTTGAAAATGTCGTATGTTGCAGTTTCGGGTTACATTAGGAAATGATTGTAAAGATTTGGGATCGTGAAGACAGCAAGAACTGAAGTTGGTATAAGGCATTATAGAAAAGCGTGCAAGAAGGTTAGAAACATTTTTGGGTGTCTCTGGGCTCGCGTGTGTGACTTCCAATGTGTTGTTATTGCTGTGGGTTTTCGTCTTTATTCTTTTCTTGTGCTGGTTTGTGGTTTGTTTAGAGTTGAGATAATAGAAAACCGATGGAACTCTAACGCTTTGGCGCTGTATTAATGAAAAGAAAGTTGAATGGGGTACTTAAAGGGCCGGAATTTCTTACTGCGAGTTGGAATTTATACATCCACTAGGATATATACATAATGTGATTAACGGCTTTCTAAGTTGCCATGATCTTTACACAGAATTAAATATTCAATTTACACAGGGAACCAAAGCTCGTACACCTTATCGCTTACGTACCTAAGGCGGTATTCTAGTTTTCGTTCTCTGAACACATGCATAGCATTACATGCACTCTTATTAGATAAGCCATGCAGCGTTAAAGTATGACATTCATTGTCGAAGCCTTTTCCCGGCCATTTTTTAGCCTTGTCTGCAATAGCACCAAATGTACCACTTTTCCCCCAGTACTCAAATAAACTATAAGAATTTAAAGTTTGAAGCATAGGAACACTTAAAACTATTTTTAACAAAGCCAAGTACATATTATCGCTGTTCAAAGCTTCCACACCACTGGAGGATAGTGGAGTTGAAGGACCAGGTCCTATGGATTTCGGTAATGAATTTGAGAAAATTCCCAGTTTGACTTTCTTCAATCTGGGACAGCGTTGAAGGGCTTCTCGGATCAGCTTCAGCATCAGTACTTTCTTATCAGTATTTATTTCCCAAAAGTCGCGTGTTAATGACAGCTCTTCAATACTCTCTCCACTGCTTCGGGTTAAGGCCTCCAACAATTGGTTGACATAGAAATCCCTGTTCGGCGTCGTCTTTACTACTCTGCCGATGGAGAGGGTCCGCAGATTAGGTACGGATAGGTTCAACCAACTGAACAATTCGACTGGAAACTCGCAGTCATCGATGGACAATTCCTCCAGACTTAGTGCCACATTTCTCCAACCAAGGAGGAGCTCTTTGTTCTCATCAGCTGATGGAAGCGAACCTCCAAGGATCAGATTAATTTCCTTAAGATGAAGACTTTTCAGAGAACATTTTTCCTTTAGCGCGTAGTTGCTGATTTTAGTAACCTGTAATACGAGTAAAAAAGGATTGCTTCCTGTGAACAAGGTTCAGTTGTGATGAATTATTCATGAAAATGGTGACGTCGCGAGGATGGGAAAAGTTTTGCTGAAATGTGGTTGTAAAAATGTTCTAACTCACGTCGAAATGTAAATCCATTCCTTCAAGCCTTAGTGTTACTAGTTTAGTCGCGAGCATCATCAGGTCTTCAAGGACCATGCCTCCATTGTTGTCACAGAGGTGCAGCGAAGTAAGACTGCATCCAGGTTTCGTAAGTCCTTTTAATATTTGATGTTCCATACCCGAGCGACAATCACTAAAAAACACAAAAAAAGTCTGATAGTTCTGATCAGGGTTGACAACGGTATTTTTTTAGCGCTATCCGGTAACTATAAAAGAGATTTCCGATTACCGTACCGCGGTAAGTACTTACCGACATACCTTTAGTTTGATGCGGAAGCAGTAAAAAATAAAAATAACATAAAAAATGCAAGTTTTATAACTGTCTTTTTTTGCAAATGCAAATTTTATGTTTGGCTTTCAAACCACGTGGAGTCGCGTAACCAGCTAAAGCACGCTCCCCATTAGGGGCAGTCCACAATTGGCGCCACCAAAAAATCGCGATTTTTTACCCAACCTATAACTTCCCCCTCGGTCATCAGCCGTCATTTTTGGTGTCACCCCACTCTAATGGCGCCATCACCTGGTTGACCTCTCTCGTAGGTTAAAAAAAATATTTTGCTTTTGCATTCACGCAAGTATGGTTTGCTATGAATCACAAGTTAAATTTAGAGTTACAGGATGGCGTCACTTTCTTACCAACCCCTCCCACACTCTCGCCATCTCGCACCATCTTTTGCTGAACTACCCCACCCTCTGCCCTGGTGGCGCCATTTGTGGACGGCCCCTTAGGTCACGTGACTCGAAGAATTGGTTCACGAAGCGTAAAGTGACGTCATGTCCAGCAAAGCGTTGCGATGCCGGGACTCCACCGTTCCCTTAAGAAATCGATTTTACCGCTACCGCGCGGTACTTTCAAAGGCTTACGGTAAATGAAGTACTTTTTAAAATTAAAGCAATAAAAGCCTGCTGCAAAATATTTTACCACGGTAATTCCAACGTTGGACGTTTAGGAAGTTGGATGTTTTTGATGTCTCTGGCCCAGTGGAACTCAAGGGGTCCTGAGGAGTAACTCCTCTTGGCAGGGGCGTCGCGAGGGGGGGGTTTGGGGTGGTGTACAATAGTTGACCCCCCAATAGTTAACGATTTTACAGTCATACCGTCATGTTCGCGACGTATAGTGTCAACTATAGTCGGTCCCAAAAGTAAGGTCCCAATGGAAAAACCCTCGCGATGCCACTGCCTCTTGGCCTTGTTCTTGGGGCGGAGGCTTGGGGCGGAGGGGGTTTTGTACGAGTTGACGGTGGGAACTCTTGGGCCTGGGGGAGGGATGATGCCCAAGTGTTGTAAGTGAGACAACCACTTCTCAGCCAATACTTCCAATAGTGGTGACATGTCAACATGCCTCTTCCCTGCAATTAGAATTCAAAGAGTAAGTTGTAGTGTGTTGCTGCATCATCTTGGAGACGTCCACATTACATCACATCAACGTCTGCAATCAAATAACTACAGCGCTCCCTCGTACTTACGATTTGCGAAGAACTCGAAACTTCTGAGACGGCAAGCTTCAGGAACCTCTTGCATGGCCTCGATTACTGCATTTCGTAAACCTAAATATTAAAAATAGCCAGAACAGCATTTACAATCCAGATAGTTATTGAGCATTAAATAACTAATAACTTATTAGCACCTACACTCCATGTATCTGTGCGGCAACACAAGATTGAACTCAATTAAAAAGAAAAAATCCAGACAGTTAATTTAACATACTTTGTGAAGCGTCTGTAAAGCTCAATTGAACAGGACAGGAACCAGCCTTAAGAAGCTCCTGAAGACTGCGAGTTACTTCATGTAGCATTTCACCTGTAAATATGCTTCCAGAACCGTCAATTTTCAAGCAATTAAGAACAACACCGGACTTAACCAACGTATGCAACAGAATTGGTAGATTTGGTGTCTCTTTCACGTGAAGGGAAACGGGGCAATTCTCTGGTTGTAATGAACGAAGCACGTTTGTGTTTCCAGTGTTCATCTTGCCGAACTCTTCAAACAGTTCAAGCAGAGTTAGGCAAGGCTCAGATGAGCTAACAATGATGTCATAGTCTATAGTTTTGATCTGCAGCTCGTTCGGCAGAACATCTTTAAATTCTGACCAAGTACCAGCGGAACCATACTGGGTGAAATAACTTTTCATAAATGGGATAGTCCGAAGACAGTCTGAAGGAAACTTAACGACACGGAACGCGTCGACTAAATCCCTCTGCTTTCCCATTTCTATCAGTGAAACCCCAACTTCATCGAAGCTGACCTCTACCCGAAACAGGTCAAGTAAGTTCTGTTGCAAACTATTCTGGTCGGTTTCTCCACTAAGATAGTAGGCGGCTAGAAATTCTGCCGTGGTTCGATGAGGAATGGTAATGAGACATGTTATTATTTTTTTCTAACTCAGTAAAGTCTTGGACCAGCACTCCAGCCTCGATTAGTTGAGTAACTTCATCGTCGGTAGTTATAGCCGCTTCTTTGTTTCCCGTTATTGCAAACCAGGTGAAGCTCGTGCTTCCAGTTTTCAGACCGTTCATGCAAAGACGACCAAAGTCTCGGAGGTAGCCTTCGTGACCTTCACGGATCTGACTGTCGAGAACACTCAAGTCCCATTCTTCTACGACTTCTTCTGCAGCTCTGGCTTCCTTTGAGGCTGCGCGCCAGAGGTTACGGTTGATCATGGCAAAGTAAAGACCCGAACAAGTTGTTGGTAGTTCACCATTCGGGCGCTCGCTGACTAAACAACACAGCATGACGCAGAGTAGTGGACATTGTGCTAGTTCCTTGTAAGGACTATCGTCTTGCACCTTCTTCATAAATTTCTTGAATTGATCCATACCGAGTCGTTTTTCTTCAGGCAGTAGTGGGAATATTTCTTGAACATTTTCGAAACCATCGTTGCTAGGAAATTCATCGACTTTCTGCAATTGCAGTTCAAATATGCAACGAATAATTTCGGCTTTGGTTGCATGACCTGCCTTGATGAAGAACTTTACAACTGCCTCCATCACTTGTTTTCGGCCAAAGCCTTTCACTGTTACACGCAGGGCCTTACTTTTGACAGCATCGGGTGCATGTCCGAATCTCGATGTGAGCACCACGTGACAATCCATCATCTTTTCTTTCTTCATTATCCTATCTACCTCTTTCTTGGTGTTAGCATTGGCCTCATCGTACCCGTCAAGCAGAATCAGAACCTTTTCTGCTTGTTCACTTTCTAATAGATCCTGAAGTGGCGTGTCCATCTTCTCGTCGTAGACTGATGCCATGTAACTCAAGATGACTCCCTGGTTTAAGTTTGGGAATAGGAATAAAGAGCCTTGATGATACATGTTTGTTTAAGGAGACTTACATCTTCACCAACGTAGCCTAATTGTACTACAAACAGTAGTCTAAAAGGACTAGTGTAATTCATGGGATCGTTTGAGTCTCTTTTACACCAATCAGAAGCGATCTTACGCATCAACGTTGATTTTCCATAGCCGCTGTCGCCTTCGATAAGAATGCGGTAGCTACCACCTTCCCGAGAATGTTTCTGAAGTGGCAATCAAATGCACTAGATAAGTTTCTAAGAGAATTAGAATATTCTGGTACACTTACGTGCGCATGATAGCAGAATACTTCTTGTGGAATAGTTCTTCCACCCCGAACTTGGATTTCGCTGAGCCTTGTAAGGCTAGCCCCGTATAGACTTCATCGACGTCCCAAGCGTACTCAGGGTACCATGACAGTGGTGATTCCCAACAAAAGGTATTCAGATAATACTCTTTCAACTCTGTGCACTATAAACGGAAGCACGTACAATTGTTAACATTGATACTTCTATGAATTCGAGTGTTTACATCTAACTTATCGATGTCCACAGGTTGCCGTTTGCTTTCAATCAAGGATAACCCAAGATAATCCGCGGTAAAGTTCGACAAGATAGTTCGATTCTTTACTTTATCTCGCTGGTTTCCATCGATGCCATCCACCCGAACAGTGTTAGCGTTGACGGTCTTTGTAGGAATGTTTTTTCGTATGTCCATATATGATGATGCTTCTTGCGAACTGTTTCCTTTATCTTCATAACGGCTACCTATGGACAAAATGGAATTTTGTCCATTTACTTGCTCGGACAAGGGTACAGCATTGTTGGAAGCTGTCATAAAAATTTAAAGAAAATTTAATCGATTGTGAGAATTCTCTAGAATACACTTACCACCAGGTTCGGTAATACATTTCGCAGGGAACCAGAGCTCGTACACCTCATCTGTTACGTACATAAGGCGGTATTTTAGTTCTCGTTCTTGGAACACTTGAATAGCGAGACATGCATTCTCATTAGGTAAGTCATGCAGCGTCAACGAAGTGTTACATTAAGGCATACGACTTCTTGCGACATTCTCTTGTATATTTTTTCATATGGTACACATATTAATCGGTGCACCATTAGACAAGATAAAACCACCGTGGAATGAAGTAAATTCTTGAATTCATCAACTGATAATGGCATTGATTATGAATTCGAGTACTTTCTAGCGGTTATATTATTTTGTATTACATCCAAGATATTTGTTTCATGGTACACATATTAATCAAGTGCACCATTAGAAAGATAAAAGCACATTGGAATGAAGCTTCCTATGAGCGGTTGTAGGTGTTGGTAAAACCTCCAATATTATTGGAATAACCCCCACTCATATTCACATCCCCTATGAAAGATAAAGTGTGAGCATCAATAGTATATAGGCAATATGGTTTTAATAGAAATCGATGTATACTCATATAGTTGGTAGATGTTTGAGGGTTAAATGGTTGACGTTGACGAAGGTTTGGGCTGTTAATGTTTATGTCTCTTTGTTTTACCCTAGCTTTTCCGGTTGCATTGGTATTTCCAATATAAGTTCCACCTTTACAATTTTCAACATTATTATCTCGTTTATTCCCTGTAATGAGTTTTACGAAAGTAGGCAATGCGTTAGTGTGCTCTAATTAAACAATATACGCTTTTACCTTTGTTAATAATGTTGTTGTTGCCACGTATCGAGCGAAAGAAAGCAAACAAATATATGCTTAATTACTGTTGAAATATTTTACGATGTGAATTTTCAAAATGCTTAGCATTATATATTCAAGAAATTACGAGTTTCAGTAGATAAATATATAAAGTATAAGACTACGCTTATATAGTTATAAGTTAAATCCTAAGAAATATAATTACCCGGAAGTAAACGACAGAATCCGATGACCAAGGCCATGAGCAGTAGACCACCTGTGAAAGTTACCCAGAGTAAAAAATGTTGTAAGACTGATTATAGATAGCTGACTTAGCAATGAATCATGTTTTAGGGACGCTGATGATGTAAGGAGTAGAATTAGTAAACGTATAAATTTAAATCTTAATAACAATACAATAGGAATAAGAGTCAGTGAACTATAACACTTAATTACCGTATGTTAAACTTGTTCAAACCATAATTCTATTTATATGTTAACTAATATAGAAAGGGAAACGTACGGACATCTCTCGTGCCGAGACTATCAATCTCGTGAATATCCGCACGTGGCCCAGAGTAGCTTTAAGCTGTATCAATATCCCAAACCACACTTGTGACCCAGCCTATAGATTCAATCACTGATCATGCAAAAATTAAGGTCCTATTCAGGCCGTGACAATTATATTCTCATGAAATTACGTGTTTCAGTAGATAAGTATATAAAGTACAAGATAAAGTATAAGACTACGCTTGTATAGTTATAAGTAAAGTCGTAAGAAATAAACTTACCCAGGATTAATCTGCCCCAGTCTGTGCTAAGCAGATCACCTGTGAAAGTTACCCAAAGTAAAACATGTTATAAGACTGATTATAGCTGACTTAAGCACTGAATCACGTTGTATAGGGACGCTGTCATGATGATGCAACAATTAAGCAATGACCTATTCAGGCCGTGACAATTAATATATTCTCATGAAATAACGTGTTTCAGTAGATAAGTATATAAAGTATAAGACTACGCTTATATAGTTATAAGTTAAATCGTAAGAAATATAATTACCCAGGTTTATTTCGCCCCATTTTGTGCTAATCTGCAGATCACCTGCTGTGAAAGTTACATAAAGTAAAAAATGTTGCTGATTATTTTTGCTTTTAATTACCCATCTTTTTAGGAACGAGAAAAAGTTGAAGAAAATGCAAACGCTCTACACATATACTGCAAATTATTGTCTGCTACGCCGTTTCTCAGAGCCGGAACCTACTCACCAGCCTCCTGCTCAAAGCAACTGGAAATTTGCGTAAGTGTTATATACGCTGCGGTTTTTTCCACGAACTAAATGTTCTCCTCAACTTGAGTTCTTCTAACGAATGTGCCGAAGTGTAACGAATTGTACTTCTATAACAGTAGATGGCATGGAAATGATTGTCACTAGTGAAAGCTAGTCCCATTGGGAGTGTTGAGATTTTTTTTGTTACGGATCATCTCGTACCCCTTGATTTTTCTTATCAGCTTATGGCCGGGAAACTCCCGCTGTATGCTAAACAGAACATCACTGCAGGCGTCTGGCTTTGGCTTTAACATGTAAATTACTCTTATCCAGCGCAAAAGGATACATAGACTGTTGGATGAAACCGGTTGAGAGACTCTGACATGATACTCTGAAAAAAATGTAGGTCCAAGTCTAATCTTGATCTGAGAACTATAAGATGGTTCTGTTCGTTAGCTCTAAACATATTATAGAAAAGTGCCCTTTTATTCTTAAAATATGCTGTATTTAGTAATTATATAAAAAATAGTAAAATTTTCCCAAAAGTATAGCCAAATCAGTATTTTATTCGCTTTTGATATTTTGAACATCTTGACTTTATGGTCCCCAAACACGCTCTGAGAGTTCGGTTTATTGGCTTGTACACGAAGGTCCAATGCCTATTGTTTTGAACAATAAAACTAAATTCGGCTAAATTATGCTAGAATTGTCTACAACATCTTTAGGAGATGAGTTGCAAAGCTATGCAAAATTATTTTGTCCTGTATAATCTAGCTCTTAAGTTAACAGAAAGAGTAACATTCAAGATATGAGTTCGTATAAATCGGGCTTTATGTTTAGTAATTTTGCCAAGTATATGTATTGGGCTGAGCAAAAATTTAAGACAGATTTGCATGTAGTTTCGATCTCTTGCTTTGACGCGAAGCTATTAAAGAATTATCAATTTTTTGTTTAAGAGCCATTACAGATTACTGCAGTCCAGAAACCCGCATTTCCAATAAGAGTTCGGTCTTGTTCAAGTCCAACGTGACGTTTCCTCCAGTTTCGCTGTGAATTGGCGTTGAACCTGTGGAGCTTATTTGAGATTTGAGATTGTCAAAATGTATACACAAGTGTGATTTACTAAG
>RJJA01000727.1:0-15287 GCA_003724045.1 Lepidurus arcticus | reverse complement strand
ATAATAAAACACCCTGGGGAGAATTTCACAGTTTCCCGCTACGGCCAATAGACGGCTTAGGCCGGAACGGGAGGAACGGTTCAAAACATCGTTCCGTACCTTAGCTTATTGATGCAAAACACAGATGGCGGTGATGTTTGTTGTTGCTCTGTAAAAGCCACGTGCAGAATGTAAAACATGAGTAAAACAAAAAGAAATAGCCAATTGCCGACACATCTTCTGCGCTTGTTTTTGTTTCCGGAAGATTCATCTTGCCACCGCAGTTTGCTGTGGCAGCACAGTGTCCCAAATCAAGTCATCGAACTTCATTAACAAGGTTTCTCGAAAACGGCTTGTCACATCCGATTTGAAAGCAATCTAAAGCAAAAGTGTTCTATTTTTTAACAGCTAGTACACAACCAAAGGATTATTTCATGAAATGTACTGGTTATTCCGAAACATGTGAATTCCCCATGCTAATCGTCTTTGTCGAGTTAAGGTATACGGGAGTCGTGAAATCGTTTGCCGAGCCTCATTTATTGTACTCGAGCGTCAATCACATGCATGATCATATCCTGAGGGTAGACACGAGAAGAAGTCAGGAAGTTTTTAGAACGGTTTTAGCCCGCTTGAGTTGTGTTGGAGGAGCGAGAAAGCGCCCTACATTTCCCGCTAGTCGAAGGAAATGCGCTGCATCATGCCAAGTCAAATGAACTTCTCCTTTCTCTTTATAGAACTATCGCTGCCCTTTTTTATTTTTGGGTACTACCTTCTCGGTTTCATGGCGCTCGCAATGCAAGACACGCCAAGTAGAAAGAAAGGGAGACGAGAGAGAGAGTTGCCTTATTAAGCAAGCGGGAAGCTCGAAATTGAGGAAAAACAGTCACAGATGACGATGGGATATGGGATATGTTGGTCAACTTTATGGACAAGGACGTTGTTTTTGCCCGTTCTTTAACAGTGAAGACCGGTTTCCCGGGCTTGGCTGGGGGTATGGGCTGCCTAACGGAATTCTTTGTTGTGACGTCACCATGACGGGCTTTTCCCTGTAGGTCTGGTCTACCTGTGGACTGAGCAGACTTGGAACGCGGGCTGGACGGTACGTGGAAATTTCGTTGTTGCCTGATGATACAGCGGACGGACCACTTGCGACACCGATCATGTGGGGGGGGGGGGGGGGTTGCCTTCTCTGGCATGGTTTGGGGGGCCGTTCTTCGGATGGCTCAAACTGACCTACTTTCCGAAAGGTGCTTTTAAAAATGAAATTTTTCGCTTTTCCTGCTAGTCCCCAAAACACACTCGCGCTCAAAATTCACTCTTTCACTTTTTCTCCCGAGCACGATTCGGTGTTGGAAGAAGGGGGGGAGTCTCTCTCTCTCTCCTTTGAATGCCCTGTAAAACGGACTGGTCTCGACGGTCCCGTTTCCTTTTGTTGCTAATGAAGCGTCCTCAATCTGCCGCCGTTTAGGAAACGAGATCACATTCTTTGTAAACCTGATGATGGGATTGGATTGAACTAGGCGGTGGCGGATAGATCAGTTTTTCATAATAGTCTTGGGACTTGGAACAGTGAAGACAAGATGCTTCAAGTTAGGAAGAGAAAAGAGAGATTTTTTGTCAGGTAGTTGGGATAGTTCTTCACGAGAGAAAGCGTGCAACAGTAGACTTGGTCCAAGTTCTCGATCGGTGGGTTTTGGAGTACTCCATGCCCCACCCCCCCCAACTTTCCAGGCGGAGTCGCTCTTACTGGCTGGGGGAAGGAGAGCGAGAGCGGGAGTCGTGACCGACTTGGAATCGTAGTGGGTCTTAATCCCAAGCCCCTCTTTCTTTTCCGTTCCTGGGAGTCGATAGTGTTATGGAAAGTGCTTTCCAAAAGTCTCACCTGAAAGTCCAGCTTATTGCCCACCACTATGCTCTGATTAACTACGCTTTTAGAAAACTGGGAGCCCAACGTCCATGCAATACATGCGGAAATAAATCAAGAACTTTCATGAAAAATAGTCTTATTCGCTTGCTAAAGAAGTTTACAATCGGTATTGTGGTTTAGTGGATTAATTTCATCGGCTTTACACAACGGTTTGTAAAGCAATTTAGTAGACACGGGAAGGTAAAAAGCGAAAACCACCGCTTGGCTTTTTACTTGTCGGTTCAAAAAGTTGGGGAAAGAGCCCGCCGCCAAAGATAGGCTCGCTGATGGAGCGTGGTGTTGGCTGGAGCATGGCTGGAGCTGCTAGGACACAAAGGCAGGTATAAGTAGCGAGTCTAGGCACGGGCTCAGATGACATAGTCAGCAGCGCCGCAGTGTGTTCCCTCATTCCACGCCGAACTTTCGAGTCATTTATATATACGAGTTTCAAAACTGTGTGGAAGACGTTGTTTTTTAAGTGTTGGGATTTGTTGTGCATCGTTAAAAAACGGATTTTTAAACTCAACTTGTGCTATGAATTTCATCCAGTGTTTTGATTTTGGAGTATTTCAATCCCTGTTATGTTAAGGTAAGCGAACAATTCTTGCTGTTCTCCCTCCACGCGGTTCTTCCCTAAGATTTGGCGCCTTTTAAAACGTTGCCCACTTATTGTTACTGTGCTGCTACCGATTCCACCACAAAGTCACACATTTTTTCATTAGAAACTAACTACGTATTTTACGCCACAAATCGTGGCATTTTCGTCCTGTTGCGTTTTGCGCGAACCCCAAACCCGTCTAGTCAGGAATTCGATTTCATTGTTGACGTCACAACAGTAGATATGTTTGTAGCCTTTATACTTGTGTTTTTTTTCCTTGTTGACGTTACTACAATGGATAGGTCTGGAGCCTATACTGTGTTCTCTTCATTGTTGACGTGACGACACAACAAAGAAGTATTCCCCATTAAGGTTGTTTACCGCTTTTAGAAACCTCCAGAGCTACAATTTTGGAATTTTTGTCAGCCTTTTTCCCCCCTGGAGTCGAAAGTTGGTTCGCATCAGTGTAAACCAGTGGCTTGTTTTCTGACATTTTATGGTTACCCAGCAAGTATAGTGGAAGGGACCGATTGGAAACTTGTAGGGTCGCTTTTGGGAAGGGAAAAGGGGGGAAAACGTTATTTTTTTTCGTTCCGTGGAGCATCGCCGTCTCCGGTGAGCTTATGTATGGGGAAGCAAGAGTGAAGCAGAGGGTCGAGTCTGGTCTGGCGCACACGTGTTCCTATGGCCTGAGCTCCATTTTCTGTTCTTTCTGGTGGGTTGCCGAAACGCAACCGTTTGGTTTCCCTCAGAGAGAGCGAACCCCCCAGAAAGTTCTCATTCCTTCTCCTTTCGACTTCCCTTTCTCTATGGGGCTGAGGTATAGAGAAAAAGTATTCTGTGTTAGCAGGTCATGCGTCACGAGAGGGAAAGCTGCAATTTTGTCGAGTGAAATCAGCCATCTTAACGTAACCTCAATATCGAATTGGGGAATATGCTAATGACCCGCGTTATTTTTTTGTCTTTGTCTGATTTTGAAATGCCATGGCTTTGCTGGGTAAACTAGATAGATACGGGCTTTTTTTGTCCCCGTATCCTTCGACATTGTTAAAAGGAAAATGGGGTTTTTAATAAAAGGAGGCTGGGCATCTCTTTATTCTTCCCGTTACTCAAAACCGTTGCTGGGAAATGAAATGCGGGGGTACACAGCATACGTGACCTGTTTCGCGAACCCTCTTTCCGGCCACGGTTTCCTCACCAATTTTTCAAAGATTTTTCAACACAAGGGTGAGGAGTACCCGTGGGTTGAGAAGGACAAGCAGCCCCCCGGATGACCAAGGTTTCAGATTACCTCCCATCCCGTATTATCCCGAAAGGAGATTTTCTTTTGTAGTAGTTTCGAACTCGGCAAAGAAAGCACAAAAGCACCCCCTTCCCCCAGTATAACAGTATAGGGCATCTCCGGAAATCTCATGCTAATCCTGGAGTCATTGTTAGTGAGATTGTGTTTTTTCCCTTGAATTTTTAGTTTTGGGGTATGCCAACCTAGCTTTCCCTTAGGTTTGCAATTATTCAAGGTGAAGCCTTTGGGGTTTTTTTAATATTAATATTTAAGATTCTCGAGGTCAGTAAACTGTTTTTAATTGATTAGGCTACATGTAGTGAGGGAACTAATTTAGTTCATTTTTTTAAAATTTGACCCATAACATAATGAGAGGATATTCGATATTATTGGGATGTGTTGTAAAGGGTGGAAGGGGGAAAGGATAAGAAGCTAGATGAAAGTTTGGGATGTGGATCGAAATGAGTCATAGACGAAGCCACGTGGCTGGCAACTGCGGCAATAAATACGTCCTCTGGAGTTTCTTTTCTCTTTTTCTCTTTTTCCTTTCGATTAGTATTTCACCCCCGTCTCTCTTTCGAATTGATATATACACACACACACGGAAACGCGAGCGTGCACATGTTCAAGGGAGTGGGAGGTTAGAAATGATGCGTCATGGTCGACACTGGCGTCGGTCAGGGTCGACGTCGACGACGCCGCTGTTAAAACCAATCCCAATACTCGTTCATGTCGCACACTCGGGGGCACGATGTATGCTTGCTGCTTGGATGTGAACCGAACCCCCCCCCCCCTTCTTTCTCTCTTCTCTCGCTTCTTCTTTCTCTGTACCGTTAATAGGGTGGAACTAGGGTGAGACGAGATGAGAATGCAGTGCAATATATGTAGTATTTATTTCCCCTTCCTTGAAGCTTTAATCGCTCTTATAGACTTGCATCGATTTATTTGTATAGGCTGTTTTTCTATTTATAGACAAATTGATTACTATTTTTCTAACTTACAAATATTGTCACTTTGTTTGCTTTTGCAATTTCTTAATTGCCTAATTTGTTTTTCTGTTTTGGTAAGAAGTGATAAGCAGGTTTAATATTGTTAGTTATATTAATTGAATGATTATTATTTTTTATATTTTTTTACACTGGTTAATATTTTTGTATTACTTTGGACAAGTTGATTAGTATTTTTAATATTTTTGTAACTTGTAAATTTAGATGGGAGAAATAAGGTACATTTTCCCCATCGTGTTGGGGCAAGTTTGACGTTATGGAAAGTTTAAGGATTTGGCAATATTTTACCAGTTTTTATGCGAGTATTTTGACACGGAAAGGTGGCAATATTGCCTATTAGCGAGTCGTGAAAGGGAGGAAAGGGAGGCCATGTGGCAATTTTGGAGCTAGCAAGTAGAAGCGCGACAAAGGAAGTAAAGCAGCTGCGGACGCGGCGAACAGACTCTTAGCAAAACCGCGCATCTGTTGGGCTTTTTCCTTTTTTGTTCTTGTTCCTTTGGGTTCTTTTTGGGGGGCTGGGGGAGGTTGCAGTTGGAAGTTGTTTTTCCCTTTGTTGCCCTGCTGGTGCTGCAGGTGTGGGGGACTGTGAGGAGGCGGGGCTTGGATCTAGTCCGGATCAAGCTGCTGCAACAGGCCCGTGATATGGAAATGATAGAGGGAGAGGGACACACGACCCAAAAAGAGGCAGCTGCAACGCTTTTGCTACCCCAGGTTGGGGGTGACTGTGGCGCGCACACAAGACACATGCAGAATCACACTCGCGCTCTCCTAGAGAAGCTTTTTGTCTCGTGGTGGTGGTGACCATCTGCCAGGCAAGTCGCAGTGCAGCTGCCTCCTTTTTCGCTCTAGAATACCACCTCCCCTGCCCTCCTATTCCTCTCCCAGGGTGAAGCGAGGAAAGGTTCGGGGTTTTTTCTTTGTTGGGTTGTGTGTGTGTGTGTGTGTGTTGCACATGGCTTTTGGGGCGAGGACTTGGCTGCAGCTTCTACCACGTGCTTTGTTGAGAGAGACACTACATACAAATACAAAGAAAATGGCTTTCGGGTCATTCTCTCGCTTTCCACCAGTTATTCCCTAAATCTATTTCAATATAAATAATTTCTATACAAATTACAATATGATCTCAATCAATTAAATGTTATAGATGTATAGATACCTCAATATACGTAATATTTGTTGACTATTTTACTATATTAACGGGATTTTGTTCCCCAAGTAGGGGAATGAATTGGTTCAATATAACACGCTTGTTGGGGTGGGATTACGGGTAAAGGTAGGGGTAAAGATGGAAATATAAGGTTGTTTGGGGTCATATAGACTGGCAGGTGAGGACAGGTCTCGGAGAGGTAAATTATATAGGTGCCGTATTTCTGTGGTCCAGTTGGTTTGAAGGGGGCAATCGAGCTGTACAGTACGATGGGCGAAGAATGAGAAAAACAAAATTGGAAATAACGTACAAGAAAGAAAAGGGCAGGATATTAAGCAAAGGAGGTGGGGGGGGGCAGACGGAAGTGTTACTATGGTTACCGGTTAGACAGGGGCCAAGTGAAAACTCATCTTGTGGAGAGTTGAGCATACGTAAATATAAAAACCACCGCAGTGCACCAATTCATCGCTGAACTTTTCCCGCCTTCTCTTGGAAAGTGCTAGAATGCAGACGAGGGGAAGGGAAAGGGAAAAAAAGAAGACAGCTGTTGCCCATGCTCAAGCGTTAGTATGCAGATGAGCGCTTCCTGTGTCCTCTGCTTGGCCCTTTGCAGGTCTCCCAAGTCCTCCTTCCTCCGTTACTTCCGAAACCCGGACGGAAGTCCTATTCTCCGTCTCCATGTGGGACAAAACAGCCCAACTTGTGTCTGGATGGATAGGGGGAGTTTTTATATTTGTATTGATTCGCAAATCAGGTAGAGGTAGGTAAGGGGGTACACACGATGATTGGCTAAATGTATGGGCCAAAATGGTCCTTTCTTATTAGTGTGTGGGGGGTTGCTTTTGTTGTTGTTATTGGCCCCGGTTATCGTGGTTTGAAAGAGGGTAAAGTGTTTAGTCGATTTCTCTTTCGGTCAGGAAGATAAGACATTTGGGAAAGGGAGAAGGTGGGGAAAATTAAATTTGTGACATTTTAAAAAAGAAATGTTCAAACGTGTTGTTATTCCTTGAAGGACTACTTGTGGACCCAATTGGGTTGGGTTGGGAGGCAAAGTTCGTTTGTAACGAAGGCCCAGGAAACGTCGCTTATCGATCGATGAGTCCGTGAAAGGGCAAGTTAGGTAGACATAAGGGTTGCATGAGACGGTTTGAGGGGGAGAAAGAGCGTCGGTAGTCACCCCCTCCCGCCCAGCGACGCCACTTCGAGATAAGGAGCCAGGGAAAGAGGTGAGTCACTCCACACGAGCGCTGCGCTTCTACTCACCCTGCTGCCAACTTGCAGAAACTTGTTGATCTCAGCAAGTTGGAAAACAGTTGGGGAAAAGGGGTGGGGTGAGCAGAATGAAATCGGCCTTTCTGGAAAGGTGAAAGGAAGCCATGGCCGAACAGCAAGGGGATATGTTGAAAGCTAAAGCTTGTTTTAAAAAGAATTCTTTTAAAAGTTTGATAATGTTTTCTATATTTATTTTATTTATTGAAAAGAATAGTTGGTGTATTGAAAGTACACTTGTACTGACGCTTGTACTGATCTTTGACCCTTCTGCAGATCTTTTGCGTGACCTGCAGCTCGTTAAGTTCCTATGACGTCACAAGCTAGCCCTTAACTTGTCGTTTCGCTCCTCTGGAATTTCGCCGCCTGGTTGCGTAATTTTTACGGGTGACCAAGACAAGACCATCGTCGACAGAGTAATGAAAATTTCATATGGATTTTTTTCCACTTTTACTTACTTGGCTTGGCGAAATGTAGATTTATAAATTGTCTTGTCGTTGGTTTAGGTGCTTGACGCTGGACGCGTATTCCAAGCCCCAATAGTAATGGCGTCACCCAGTCCGTCGCTCGATTCCTTGGGCACCTCGCCTTTGGGATCACTCATCGACCATAATGAGCAGCCCAGTCTGTTGGGCATCGATACTTTGGTGGGGATGGCTGGCGGACCCTTAGGCTCGCTGATGGGCGCCTTTAGCTCGGGCCCGCCTGCGCTTAATCCGTTTTCGCTCAGCTCGGCGCTCATGGAAGCCACCACGGCTTCGCTGAACAAACGCTCCTTCAGTCACAGCTTGAGCTCGTCGTCCCACTCCGTTTCCGCCGGACTGGGCAGCGTCTCCATGACCACCGCCGTGGGTCCCGGCTCCTCGTCGTCGTCGTCCTCCTCTTCCTCGAGCGGCGTCTCCTCGCCGGGTCTCTCGCTGAATACCAAGTGCGCACTCTGCTTGGAAACCTTCACGCTCCCCAAAGTGCTGCCGTGCTTGCACACGTTCTGCCAAAGCTGTTTGGAGAAGCAGCAGGCTGGACCCGACAAGCTCACCTGTCCCGTTTGCCGCATGGACTGCACCCTCACCGCCCAAGGCGTCGCCGGCTTGCTGTCGGACTACGCCATGAGCAGCTTGCTCGAGAACAGCAGCTGCGCCACGACGAACACCACTACCATTGTCGCGACCTCCCCACCGTTGTCGTCCAATTTGTCCTGCTCGGCCTCGTCGACCACGTCCTCCACCTCGTCCTCCTCCACGGCCGGTCTGCCGCCGCCTAGCGGGGAAATAGTCTTTTGCACGGGTTGCAAGTCGCGCGAGTCCTCGGCCGTCGCCTGCTGCTACGAGTGCTCCAATTATCTCTGCCCGCACTGCGTCATGGCCCATCAGTTCATGCACTGTTTCGAGGGGCACCGCGTCATGACGCTCAGTGAGAGCCGGAGTGCCGCTGCCAACGGATCCAGCCACCCGGGACAACCAGCCGGCACGGACAAGGCCGTCAGCTGCTCCCGTCACGTGAGCCAAGTCTTGTCGCACTACTGCCGTCACTGCGTCATTCCCGTCTGCAACGATTGCGTCATGGAGGACCACGCCACTCACGAGTTGGAACCGCTGCAAGAAGCCGCGCCGCGCATTTCAGCCGCCATGGGCCGGACCGTGTCCGAAGCGCGTCAAAAAGCGGCGGACCTCAAGTCGGTGGTCCAAGCCGCCGAGTTGGCGGCCACGCGCCTCACGACCCAGTACACCAAAGCGCAAGGGGACGTGACCGACACGTACAACTTCTACCGCTCGCTCTTGGAGGAGCGCCAGAACGAATTGCTCAAGGAGATGGAGACCAATTTCACGAACCGACAGTCGGCCTTGTCGGAACTGGGCCAGAAGACGCAAGAAACGGTGGAGCGGATCCTCCGCGCCTGCAATTTTGTCGAGCGGCTGCTCAAGTACACCTCCCCGACCGAGACGCTCCTCTTCAAGAAGCTGCTCGACAACAAGTTCAGCTCCCTCTTGGCCTACAGTCCGGATTCCAACGTCCAGAACTCGGCGGGGGACATTGAGTTCGTGTCCAACTACCAGGCCATCCAAGTCGGCGTGCGCAACACGTTTGGCTACATTCGCTCGGGTGCTGACCTCCAGGGCCCGCAGAAGCAGCCGCCCATCGCTCGCCCCACCCCTTCGGCGGCGGCTACTTCCGCGTCCCACACCCATGCCTGCAACTCGACGAGTCTCAACAACCTCTTGAACCAGAATCACCTCTTGGGCGGCAATGGAGGCGGCGGCTTGCTGTCTCAGAGCACGCATTTGATCAACAGCCACTTGGAGCGGTCGTTTAGCAACGGTTTCGGCCTGGACAGCGCCAACAATGCCAATAATGCGAGTAGTGCCGGCAACGGCTCCAGTAGCTTGCTGTCCAAGCGCTACTCCAACATGCCCCATGCCACGGCCGTGTCTAGTGCCAGTATGGGCCCCTTGGGCCTCACGCCCTTCAGCGACGTCAACCTGAGCACCGTGAACGTGTACGAGAAGTGGGCCACCACGGGGAGTGGCGTCAACGAGAACCAGAGCTCCTCGCTGTTCATGGCCAGTAACCGCGGCCACGATCTCTTGCCGTCGTCGCTCAACATGAACGTGGACCCCTTGTTGGCGGACCTGACGTCCAAGCTCATCTCGACCGCCATGTTCCCGCCCAAGTCGCACGTCAAGCGCCAGAAGATGATCTACCACTGCAAGTTTGGCGAATTCGGCGTCATGGAAGGCCAGTTTACGGAGCCGTCCGGCGTGGCCGTCAACGCCCAGAACGACATCATCGTCGCCGATACCAACAACCATCGTATCCAGATCTTCGACAAGGAGGGGCGTTTCAAGTTCCAGTTTGGCGAGTGCGGGAAGCGGGATGGCCAGCTCTTGTACCCGAACCGCGTGGCCGTCGTGCGCAATTCCGGGGACATCATCGTGACGGAGCGTTCCCCGACGCACCAGATCCAGATCTACAACCAGTACGGGCAGTTTGTGCGCAAGTTTGGCGCCAACGTGCTCCAGCACCCGCGCGGCATCACGGTCGATAACAAAGGCCGCATTATCGTCGTCGAGTGCAAAGTCATGCGCGTGCTCATCTTCGACCAGATGGGCAACGTGTTGCAAAAGTTTGGCTGCTCCAAGCACCTGGAGTTCCCCAACGGCGTCGTGGTCAACGACAAGCAAGAGATTTTTATTTCCGACAACCGCGCGCACTGCGTCAAAGTCTTCAACTACGAGGGCGTGTACCTGCGCCAGATCGGCGGCGAAGGCATCACCAACTACCCCATCGGCGTGGGCATCAACGCGGCGGGCGAGATCCTTATCGCCGACAACCACAACAACTTCAACCTGACCATCTTCACCCAAGACGGGAACTTGGTGTCGGCCCTCGAGTCCAAAGTCAAACACGCCCAGTGTTTCGACGTCGCGCTCATGGATGACGGCTCCGTGGTCCTGGCCAGCAAGGACTACCGGCTCTACGTGTACCGCTACCTGCAAGTCCCGTCCGCCATGATCATGTGAAAAGCCTCGTCAAGTTGTTGTTTTATTCGCCCACGCACGTCCCCGAGAAAGGGCGCCAATTGAAGTGCAAGCGAAGCAAGTACTTATGGGAAACGATCGAACGTTACAGCTTTTTTATATGTCATGGAAACTTCATTGTGGTGAGACTTTTTTTTATGGATCTGTTGATCTTGTTTGGCTGCGTTGAAACCGAAGGAGAACCGAAAGGAACGGGAGAAGACAAGAGAAGTCAACTTTGCTCACGTCATCACCGCCACAGATGCTGGTTTTTTCCTTTTTTTGAGATACTGCCCCGCCCCTTCCCCCGGGCGAACGAAGAAAAGATGGTGTAAGGATTTGAAGAAGAAAGCGTACCGCCAACCGATTTTGGAAGACAAATTTACCAAGACTAGTCAGTGTAAGTGTGTTTTGTGCGAGGCAACAAGTGCAAAAACGAGGAACGTCGTGGTGGCTGCGAAACGGGGAATGGGCACGTTCTCCTTGTACATTTCTGGTTTAGATTTTCATTTTGGGGGTCGGAGACGAAATTTAGACATTATTCCCTGTTTCTTGCTCTCTGGGAAAAAAACCCACTGTCGCTTTATTGCCTGCCTGCCGTCTTTCTGCTGCCTTAAATTTGTTCCCGAAATCGGACAAAAGTTTCCACCCTTTAAACTTCCACGAAATCATCTTTTTGAAAAGGGGGAAAACAGAGAAACTGTATTTTTCTTGGAGCAATAGCGTCTAGTGAGCGTTCCCCCTCCTCATCCCCACCTCCCAGCCGTTTTACATTTAAGAAAGACGTGAAAGATTCTCTCAAAACGTAAGCAATAGTGAGGAACGCGTCCTGTTGATTCTTCTTACGAAAAGTTTGGGATTTGTCGTCCAACTTGCGAAATTTTTAGTTGCTTTTTCTTCTTAAAAAGGTTGAGATATTGAAAAGGCTCAAGGGGTTCATAACGAAATTCAAGAGGATGCAAAGAAGGAAAGCCAAGTTACCCGTTAGTTATGTCACGTTGTTCGTTAAGGATTTTTTTACGGAAACCAGAAATTGGGAAGAAGAAAAAGGTAGGGAGTTTAGAGTGCTGTTCTTTCCCCCCAATTTTTTAGAACAATCTTTCTCAAGTAATTTTGGAGAACAGGTAAACGGAAGAAAAACGCTGTGGACCAATCACATCTCAGTATGTGGATGTTTTGGGGCGTGTTGTGTGTGTGATGGTTTGTAGGAAGAAACATTTCTTTGACAGAAACTAGCAGCTTTGCCCTATTTTCTGCCCCCTTTACCTTCCCAGACCCCAGTGTGGGATCCAGCTTTTTAAATTAGCGCCCAGAAGGGGAAATTTACTTAAGAATGGAGTTTTAAAAAGAAGAAATTTGAAAGTGTTTGGGGAAAGGTATCAGAAACTGAAACTCTTCTTTTCGTGGCTGTGATAACGGGTGAACTCGATTTTCTGTCTTGGGGGGGGGGGGGGGGATAGTTTTTTCCCATTTTTCGCCAAAGTATTTCCCAGTATTGGCATCCATGCTACTATTTTTCTGAAATTTTTCCACTCGAGATTCGCGCGGGTTTTACGTTGGCACAGTTCAGGAAAGTTGAAGAGGTTTCAGAGCTCAAGGAACAAAAACAACAAAAATCTCACGTTTGATACGTCAAATCGTTTTTCTAACCCGCAATAACTGCCTTAAACTGTTTGAGGGGGGTAAAGTCCCTATCTTGTATTAATCTCCCTGCTCTTGTCTTTAGTTCTGACTATACCTCGAAACGGTTTCTAAGAAAATGTCTACTAATTCTACAAATTTCAGGTTTTTCTAAAGGAAAAAAAGTGTCTGTCTGTCCCTTTTTAAAACTTTAATACGAAACGAGAGGAGAAAGCAACAGCCCCGAGACTAGGACACGACCCTTTTCCTGCCCAAAACGGCCTCATTTAATTTTGGAAACGAGACGAAAGGAGCTTTCCACCAACGCATATCTGGTTTCAAGTGTTTGGTACAATGGGATGGTGATGAAGCGATATGAAAATGGCAACTAGAACTTGTTGAGAAAAAAGTACTTGGCAGCCAATCCAAGTGGATTTTTTTGGCCAATTGAGTCCGTGAGTTTAGCAATTGTCTTTCTTTTTTTCTGTGGGGGTCCGAAAATCCCATTGGATGGAAGTAGAAGAGAGTCTTGTGGGGGCGGATCAGAGTTGAATTGGATACCATTTAGTCGTTTTTCTTTCTTTTTGTGTTGTTTCCTGATATACTCTCCACTGCATTTCCTTGGAAATTGGCCATTCACGTTGGTTTGTTGTCTTTTTGATTGGATTATTTTGGTCTATTGATATAGTTTGGATTATTGGAATTCCCTCCCCCCCATCATTCATGCCTGTAACGAAAATGTTGCATTTTTTTTGCTGTTGACTTAGGCTTTAGGAGTTTTTTCTTTGGGGTGAACTAAATTTAGCGGATTTTTTCTTTGGTTTTTAATGGCTGTGTTACAATGAGGAAATTAAGTTATTTGTTTTGTTTTTTCTCCCCCTCGCTTGATTTTCATGAAGAAAAAAGAGGGGGTAAGCCTGTGGTATTTTTAAATTGAACGGAGTTGGACCAAATTTCTCACTGAAATGTTTACTCAGTACTCAATCCACGCATTTGCAGTTTATTATAATCCGATATATTAATCCGTTCCCCCCCCCCCTTCCCCCAATCAAGAGCAGGGCGAGAGTTTTTCTTGGGTGAAGAAAGGAAAGAAAACTGCCACCCCCCATTTTGTCCTTTTTTTATTGAATAATGCGTTGTTTTCTGTTCTCCCAATTGGTTCCTCTTTTCTACTCGCCTGTACAAACAAATTTACTCGTTTGATGTTTACCTTCGTTTTAGTAATTAAACCAAACCTTAAGTTTTGCTTCCGTTTTTGATTTTCTCGGATTTGAATTGATATCTTTTGACTTTTAGTTGGATTCCTTTGGCCCGAAAGTGCACGATTACTTTTCATTTGCCTGTTTTATTATTTTTTTCTTTTCTGAGAAGGGACCAGAGACTTTTTGGGCAGATTTTAGTGGGGTTCTGGGAGGCCAAGATGACCTATTGCTGTCAGCGCTAGACAAATCGTTTTGAATTGCGTGCCTCCCTCAAGATGGGGATTCTCTTCGCAACAATGCGCTTTTTCGTTTATTTCTTTTGGGGGTGGGGGACGAAGCAAAATTACTTTAATTAAACTAGAACCCAAAAAGATGTTTGATGTTTGGTTTTCTTTTCATTTTGAATTGGTGCTGTCGACTGCCACTAGAGGGAAGCAATTTTTAAGGGATTTATTGATATTTTTTAAGGAAGGGTTGAAGGGATTTTTGGGGGAAATACCCTTTTTATGCCGCACTTGTTAGTCGAAAGAGGGTTAACTTTTCAAATATACCTTCTATTTTTGCCTACTGAGATGCAACTTTTTACGATATGGAATACTTAGCAAAAGAAGAAAAAAACAGAAAAAAAACTCGTTGGCTTTTTTGGAACTTGGTCCGCATATTTGGGACCGCTGTACCGTTACGTATACATCCACTCCCTAATTCCTAACGTTGTCTATATTTATTGGTGGTCGCAAACAAAGATTTGAGGGGTGAAAAAGTAGCCTTTATTGGTATACCTATAATGACTTTGGAGCGCGGTTCTCTATTCAGCTCTAGCGGGAAGATCCGGCAACTGACGAAAATGGAATGTATTTGGTCTTGTGAGGGTCTTGTGTTTTTGTAGCCATATTTATTATTATTATTATGATATATAGTTTCGTGTGTTTGAACGTGGGGTTTTCTGATTGATTGCTGCGTGGAAGGGCTATTTCTCTGGAGCGAGATCAGCTAAGTTAGTCAGCCGTTTCTCAACTGCAGGAGTCAATCTGTCCTCCGGATGCAACCAGAAAAAACACCTTCAGATTTTCCTTCGTTCTCATTTATTTGTGCTGGAATATATACGAGAGTCGTTTCCCATTCTTTTTAGAGTTGCATTTTCTTGTCTCCAAGCAGTTAAAGAGAGAGACCCGTGTATTTGTATTTTTTTATTCCAATTGTTTGGGTTTGATTAAAGCCCAGGAAGAAATGTGTAAACCGTTGGCACGTCTTCTTTGTGGGGGGACAAATAAACGATTTTTGTTTGCTTTCCTAGAATGTGGCGCCTCTCTTGAATTACTGAGATAGGAAAGATATGTTCAGGCAAAGCTGGTTGTCGTAATGACTATCAGGTCCTGCGAAAGCGGTCGTGCAGGGACAGAGTATAGCATTATATCTACCGGAGCAGCAGAGCGACCATTGGTAGTCCCATTTCCGTGCGACTTCTCTAACCTATTGCTGAACGACACTATCATCGCGAAATTTTTTTGCGAAAAGTCCGAGCAGCAATGGTCTTAGAATTAATTTTTTTTTCAAAATAGGAGCTTGAAAACCTCGTCCATGGTGAAACTCCAGAATAGCATCGTAACATTTTTACCTGGCGGAAGCGAAATTCACAAACTTGATATGTCCCCAATAAGTTAGTGGTTTCAAGTCTAAAACATGCAAAATAAGTAAGAAATTGCGGTTCAAATGGGTGATTATCCCACCAAAAGACATTTCATCGCTGGTCCTTTACCACCCG